>PVHP010000056.1:172177-239243 GCA_004024765.1 Zapus hudsonius
CCCTCCCCCCCTCTCTCTCTCTCTCTCTCTCTCTCTCTCTCTCTCTCTCTCTCTCTCTCTCTCTCTCTCTCTCACACACACACACACACACACACACACACACACACACACACATTTTTTTAATCAACAATGTTGTTGCAAATTGAATTCAGTAGCTCATTTAGAAAACATGTACCATGGACAGGCACGGTGGCATACACCTGTGATCTCAGAACTTGGGAGGCTGGGCAGGATGAGGCAGGAGAATCAGGAGTTTGTGGCCAGCCTGTACTACATGGGGAGATATTATCTCCAAAAAAAAATCCTCACTTGATCATGATTATATCTATTATGTGTTATATATTTTATATAATCATGATCAGGAGGGGATTTGTTTAAATATGTTATGATCAAGTGTGTTTTTAATATATGAATATATTAAATTATATATAATTATATATAATTATCAAGTGTGTTTCATTCTAGAGACACAATGATTAAACATTTGCAAATCAATGGATGGAGCAGAGCCCATGAATAGAATGAAGGATAAAACTAGCATGCCTACTTCAGTACATGGAAATTAATAAAGATGAACAAAGAAAAAACATTTTAAGCATCAAAAAGTGGAAGCGACCTAAGTGTTCAATAGACTATATTAGAAAATGTACCTTTAGTTAAAGTGTTATACAGTTTTTATGAGGGTAAGAGTAATAGAAAAACATGCTTCTAAGTAAAAAATATAATATTGTGATGGTTAGGTTTTGTTGTCAACTTGGATCTTTTTAATTATCTTGGGTGGGTCTCTGAGAATGTTTATAGGAAGGTAGCCTCGCAGCAAGGGGCAGGATGTAAAGAAGCTCAAAGAAGCTGGAAGTAAACATCCTTTCCTGTGTGGGCAGTGTAGGAAGGAAATTCTTGAGACTCAGGAAGCCATTAAATCTAGGGAAGGGTTGTAAGACCCCACCCTAAGGCTATATAAAGGGGAAGAAATTCTCTCCTTCCCCTCCTTCCTGTTTGCTATTGTGTGTGTGGTGTAGGTGATGTGTTTTTCTCTCTGCTTGGACCTGTGAAAGAGGGCCAGCCTCTTTTGCTGTAAGAGAACTTTCCCTCAATCTGTAGTTTCAATACATACTTTTCTCCCCCAAATTGTGCCACATCCCAGTGGCATGTGGCTGACTACGACAAGTATAATTAAATATATAAAATTATTTTTAAAAGTTGAAATATTTTTGTTTAGCTAGCAGTCAGGAAAAACAAAACTAGTCCTTGAATTACCCATAAGTTTCCATCATATTTGTTATGTGAGCTGGTCTAATCACTATACATGTGTATTAAAGAATGAAGAACGGGATGAGTGATGGTTCAGTGGCTGTGCACTTAGGGGCCCAAGGAGGCCTGAGAGATCTCGAAGATCCACGTAAACAGCTGGCCTTGGACATCTGTACCCCAGTCTCCATGAGGGGCAGATACTGAAAAGATAGGAAGTTCAGGGATCAGCTCGAGTCTAGCTCAAGTAAGAATAAAAAGCAATGTGTCACAGGAAGAGCAATGAGGGGGGATGCCACTGCTCCCCTCCAGCCACTGCAGGCAAGTGCACTCTGCCATAGGCAGCACACATGGGCACATAAACATTACAGAGAGAGAGAGAGAAAGAGAGAGAGAGAATTAAATTAATACTTTCCATTGACCTTTCTTTTAATACTGCGATGGTTTGGGGGGACTAGGGAAAGAAGTAATCCCAATGATTCAAAACTGTGGTATGTATGAAGTTTTCTTTGTTTGAAAGTTGTTCATATTATTCTTTTGGAAAGTGAGTATCATAAGAAGAATCACATGTGTTTCTTGGTATCATTCCTATTATTCATAAAGGAAAAATTTAATAGGTGGAAGTGGCTATGTGGTTACATGTTATAAAATAGGTTGCTTATCCCAAGCAAATGAATATTGCAGGTTTGTTGGAAACAGCTACCAAATTACAAGATCTCAAGATGCTATTTCAAAGGGATCAACTGCGTAAAAGCAGACATCAATACAGGAATGATAGAACAAAAATTTTATTTGGGGCCTGGAGAGACAGCTCAGTGGTTAAGGCGCTGGCCTGCAAAGCCTAATGACCTGGGTTCAATTTCCCAGAACCCATATATCTGGAGTTCATGTGCAGAGGCAGGAGGCCCTGGCATGCCAGTTCTCTCTCTCTCTCTCTCTCTCTCTCTCTCTCTCTCTCTCTCTCTCTCTATATATATATATATATATATATATATATATATATATATATATATATATATATATATATATATATATATATATATATATATATATAGTATGTGTTCATGTAGCATATGTTTATGTGTACATGCCTGTTTGATGTGTGGGTGTACATGTTTAAGCAAGTGGGGGGGGTGTAACAGGCATGTAGAAGCCAGAAGACAGCTTTGGGTGTCATCCTCTTTTTGAATCAGGGTCTGTCAGGTGTAAGAGATTTACTAAAGGAAACAGCTGTGAAAGACAATGAAGAAGCAGTCAGAGACAGTTGGATAGCTGTCAGGCCATAACGAAGTCTAACATAAGAAGGAATGGGGGAGGGGTGCAGGGTTCAGTGGGGAGCATCTTAGAATGCAGTTCAGTTCTAAGGAAGTTCAGCATGATTATTGAGTCCTTGGCCAATGTCTCCCACCAGAGGAGTCTTTCCTCTCCAAGGAAGGGCCTCCCTTAGTGTTTCACGCTCCATAGACTTTGAGGAGCCTAGGAGATGTGTGTGACCGCACACAATTGGATTCAGAGTACAGCAGCTGGGACCATCAGCTAACTATATCCTCTGCAAAAGGCGCTCTAAGAGGCCCTTTTTCATAGCTGCCACAGGCTTCAATATTTGGTTAACTGTATTTTATTTTACATTAGAGACTCTGTTTCAGTGTTTACTCAAAATAGTCACTGTTGCTTGGAATTTTTTGTTGGTTTCCTAAAACTTAAGAGGTACATTCACTTCCCACCAATGCAGAACAAGATGTGAAATGAATATGCCATAACTTCCCCAAGCAACAAGTAGGAAACTTATATTTCCATTGTTTTAGCAGAAAATCCAACACATTAAAAAGCTAAAAGAACTACAAAGTTAATGTTAAGTAACAGATCAGAAGCAAAATCATTATTATTTCAGCTAAAGAGGGTGACTTCTCTTTTTTCTATTAAATTTATTACTTTATTTTTTTGCAGTTGTTGATTTCTTGTTTTATTTTTCTCAATGGAGTCCTTTTACATTGTGCTTTCAATAATAGAAATTAAGAGGCCCTTACATACCTGACCCCAGAAATCAGCCTTTCTCCCACAGCACATGCCTGCAGAAATAACCACAGAAATAACCTGAATTTTGGTTAGTCTTTAATATAATTCTAATTTTTTTTAAATCTTTTTTTTCATTACAAGCTGCTTTATTTATTTTTTTTATTTTTTAAATATTTATTGTCCATAATGAGTTACATCATTTAGTGGGCAAACCATGCGTTGTTATCCCGACTTCCCCAATTCCCCCCTCCCCACCCTGATCAGTTGTATAATTCTAATTTTTTAATAAACAGAGATGTAAATACAAACATCATCTACCAGAAGTTCTGAACACTCACAGTGGTCATAATGTGGAGCAGAGGTCAGCCCAAAGTTAAATGAAATGGAGCTCACCCTGTTTCCATGGACTACCATGTCCCCTCATCACCCCCATACTCCGGCTCCCCCTTCCCTGAGGGCCCTCCTCCATGGAGTTGTTGGTATTCACTGTGGGGTCATGAAGGCCTCCATCTATGTGGGGTTCTGTGCCTCAGGATAGTCCTACCCACTCTGTGGCTCTTACAATCTTCCATAATGTTCCCTGAGCCATGTGGGCATGCCTGTCAGCAGTCTGAGTTAGTGCTGAGATTTCTGTCGCCTCTGGGTTTCTGCTTTGATGGGCATTGATTGGTCACACTGTCTGTCGCCATCTCCCTGGTGCTGGTTGTCCAGCTAGCATTGAGAGCCTTATCCATGATTCTGCTTCCTCCACAGTGTCTGCTGGGCCAGGGGAGGTGTTAGGTGTGGGACATCTCCTAGTGGTCTCAAGGCCATCTTCTCTTGTTGTGTTGGTGGATCTTGGATCTCCTCATATTCTCTGCCATCTGTAAAATAGAACAGATTCTCCAACCAAGAGTGAGAGCAGTTTGTATTAAAGGGAGTACACATAGTTATTTGAGAGACTTTCTGGTGTGTGTATACTCACTCTTGATTTTCATAGAGCAGTGGGAGCTTTGCTCTGATTTCTCTAAGTTTCCTGGCCATGGGATACCCACTTCGTTCCCAGAACCAGGTATGATTTCTCTCCCCCTGAAAAGGTCTTATTTTCAGTCATAGAGCAATTGGTTACCCACATGGGTTGTGTGGCACTATTACACAGGCACGTATCCCTGGGTAGACTGGTTCACAGCTTGCAGAGTCCCTGCTTACTTATGCTGTTGGTAACCACTGTCTCCTGGCAGCTCCCATAGCTCTTTCCAGGGCCATGAGATCAAACCAGTAGGGAACTGGCTACCCTTTCAATTCCAGTGTGAGATCCAACTATATGATACTGTACTTACAACTTTATATTATTTTTACATATTTTTCTATTTGCCTTTTAATTAGCCTATATTATTTTCTCATGGCTGTGAACAAATATCAGACCAGAAGCAACTTAAGGAAGGAAAAGCTTTATTTTGGCTTGCATTTCAAAAAGATGTAGTTTATTATAGTGCAGAAGGCATGGCCTGCTGGCTCCTCACATTTCAGCCAGAGGCAGGAAGCAGAAGGCAAACAGGAAGTGGAAACAGCCTATAAAACTTTCACTTCCTCCACCAAAGCTCCACATTCTAAATGTTCTACAACCAGCAGCTGGGGACCAAGTGTTCAAATATATGAGCCTCTGTGGGGCATTTTACATTCAAATCACATATGACCCCTAACCCCTTTGATCATCTTTTATTTATTTGAGAGAGAGAGAGAGAGAGAGAGAGAGAGAGAGGTAGACAGAGAAAGAATGGATCAGCCAGGGCCTCCAACTACTGCAAACAAACTCCAGACACATGCCCCACTTTGTACATCTGGCTTTATATGGATACTGGGGAATCAAACTTGAATCCTTTTGCTTTGAAGGCAAACACCTGAGCAAATAAGCCATCTTTCTAGCCCCTTAATCTTTTTTCTTTTCTTTCTTTCTTTCTTTATTTTTTTTTTGTAAGTGCTGGCAATATAACCCAGGATGCATGTTGAGTGGGGTGCTATGTTACTGACCTACATTCCCATCCCAGCTGTCAGGGGAAAAAAACATTCTTTCCATCTTATGATACAAAATGCATGCAATCCAACTTAAAATGTCCCTTTAGTTTTTAATAGTCCCCAAGTTGTTCAAAAGTCCAAAGTGTCTTCAGAGACTCAGAGTAATCTCTTAACTGGAACCCACTATAAAATCAAAAAGCAAATTACATACTTCAACACAAACTAGCTCTGAGTAAACATTCCCGTTCCAACATGGAAGAAGGGGAACGTGGTAAGGAAATGATGGATGAAAGCAAGACCAAAGCCCATCGGGGTAAAAACTAAATCCTGAAACTAAATGTTCAGTATCTGGGGCTTGTGCTGAAATCCTCCGACCCTTCCAGCTCTGCTGCCTGTCACAATCATAGCCTCTTTCTTGGGTGGGATCCACTCAGAGTCTGTAGCTTTTCGTCGCAGATGTCTCTTTGTCCTGGCTTCTCTAACATCCTACAAGTTCTCCATTACAACTCAGGCTTCATCTTTATCATTTTACTTAATGGTCCCTCAGGACTTCTTTGCAGGGAATTCAACCCTGTCACAAATTCCTTAGGCACAGCAGCTCTCTGGAACCATGGTGAAATACTCCATGACCCCTTTGATCTTTCATTTTCCATGCTTGAAAAACTAGTACCACACAAATAATGCTGCCAAATTCTGCTCCCTCCTTGGGATGCAGTCATAGCTGCCTCGGCATGCCTTCCAGTCTGACCTTGGCTAAACACTTTCCTAAGCAGTTGCTTTCCAGAGGCACAGGACTTTAACATTTTCCCTTCAGGCCTTCCCATTACCAAAAAAATTTATGTTCTCATATACTAGAGTCTTTAATGAGTAAAATCTTGCCCTCATGGTACCTTTCCTATTGATTCAGTACAAAGCAGTAGACTTCCATTTAATAGTGCTAATCTCACTGATAACTACAGCTACTTTGTCAGGTACAGTTTTCTTGTTCAGAGCTTTAAACTTGCTCACATTCCAGTGCTTGCCAAACTTCCCATTTTTCCTATCTTTCTTCTTTCTTGTTGCTCTCATTCACCATGGATCTGAATAATAGCAGCTAAGCAAAGCCATTCCACAGATTCAATGCTATTCTACTTGAAGTTTCTTCCACCAAACACCTTGATCCATTATTTTTTCAAACTTTTTATTGATAGCTTCCATAATCATAGATCATAAGCCATTATGATTCCCTCTCCACCCTCCCCCACATCTCTTCCCTCTCTCAATTAGTCTCTGATTTGTTTCAGTGTCATCTTTTCCTCCCATTATGTGTAGGTATTATCAGGCACTGTGAAGTCATGAATATCAAGGCCATTTTGTGTCTGGAAGTTTGCATTGTAAGCAGTCCTACCCTTCCTTTGGATCTTAAAAATCTTTCCAATGCCTCTTCTGTAATAGTGCTGATCCTTGGGAAGTGTGATTGAGATGCTCCAGTGCTGAACACACCATTGTCATTTCTTCTCAGCACTATGCTGTCTTTTGCATTACCCCAGGGGTCACCACCATCTGAAAAGAGAAGCTTCTCTAGACAAGAGTGAGAGTAGCATTATCATGTGGGTATGCACATTTAAAAACACAAGTGCTTGCATGGGAGTTTAGCCAGACAATAGCAGGTGTTACTTCCCTAGGGCTCATGACCTCCCTAAGGTTAGTACTAGGTCTTCAGTACCAGGCATTCTTTCCCTCCCATGGAGTGGGTCTCCAGGCCAATTAGAGAGCAATTTGTTTTCGCCACAATAGACATGCCACTATTGCCCCAGTTGGCACATTTGGCCTGGCTGGCCAGTCTTAAGGCTTGCAAGGTCCACTGCTGTTCACCACCATTGATGGCTTCTCTCGCCCATAGGGCTGCATGCAGCCATAGCTTTTTTACCATCTTTCTGTCAGCTGGTTGATGGATGTATCTGGAAAGGACCATACAAAACGAGGTAACTCAGGCCCAGAAAACCAAACACTATATATTCTTGGTCATATAATGGCACAGCCAATAACCATAGATTGATACTAGGACTTCAGTGACAGGGATGGAACACTTTCTAGCCCATTATTTTTACATTCAACCTTATTCAAGTTCTCAGAACACAGGCAAAAGGAAGCTCATTTCTTTGTCAGAGTATCACAGAAACTGCTTCTAGAACACCCAATTCTGTCGTTTCCCTCTGAAACTTCAGGAACCCAGGCTCCACTGCCCACATTTCTCTCAGCCTTCTGGTCTTTCAAATTCCCACAATAATGGCTCCTTAAACTCTGCTTACAGCATTCAAGAGCATCTATAGCCCAAAGAACCCCTTCAACATTCCTTCCACAAACCAATTCCAAAGGCTTACATACCACATGGTCAAGTTTGTCACAGCAAAGACCCTTCTCTTTATGCCAATTTTCTATAATAGTCACTTTCTGAATGATGTGAATAAATACCTAACCAGAAGCAGCATAAGAAAGGAAGGGTTTATTTCTTTTTACATTTTGAGGGATATAGTCTATGGCAAGCCAACTCATCACCACATGATGCCAGAGAGAAGAATCAGAGAATGAACAGAAAGTTGAGCCAGATTTATAAAACCTCATGGCCTGTCCCCCCACTCCCATCCCACTTTCTCCAGCAAGGCTCTACTTCCTAAAGATATGACAGCCTTCGAAAACTGTATTACCAGCTGGAGTCATGGTGTCCAAATATGTCAGCCAATGGGGGACATTTTATATTCAAATCAAAACCAGCCTCATAAAATTTGGATAATATTTTAACTAGATTTTAATATTTCCTTGGGCTGGTAGGCACAACTGAAATGATTGATGTCTTTAAAATAACTGCAAAAATTCTGAGCTGACCCACACAGAAAAAAATTTCCTCTCTTTCGTTCTGTACATGAAATGATATATTTTGATGTAACTTTTACCTGAAATACCAATGTTTTGCTTTCTCAACCATTGTGAAAATAGTCCCTTGTACTTTATTGTTAAGTTTTAAAGTAGGAAAATTGGTAACATTTGAAAACTAAATTACAGTGTAAAAATTGCAGTTTCTTTCTTTATAATGCTCTATTGGTCAATGAGTGGCTTATTATGAGACGCTCATATAATTTCAAATACATCCCACTGTGATCTAAAGTTCTTGAGAAGTGTTGCATCTACTTGCTTTGAACAAGGCTGCAGGGACTGACAGAACTCCAGTGATCATAGAGAGATGGAATGTTGCAGGATGAAAACCAAGTTGCCTTGGGCTAGCTTTAGCCCCTGAATAAGCCACTTATTGGCCACTTCTGTGAATGACCTAACATCTTTGTGACTGTCATGTGATCCAGGTGAAACCTTTGGGGAATGTACTAACAGACCACAAAGGCTAAGAATATCATCAGATAGCAGCTGAAGCCTACAGCAGAGATGGTTCCCCACTTTGCTATAACCCATGTACCTGATGTTTCCAGCAATGTATTTGAAAAGTGCCTTGGTTTATGGCTTTCTTTTATTCTGTAATTATGAAACCTTCATGAAATTGTTAACACCTTGGAACATGGAATTTAGGGTAACCTGAATCTATGTTCCTGGGCTATGATTACACATACCTGACTATAAACTGTATTATCATCTCTTCTAAGGTGAGAGCTGTGTGTTTTGGACCAATACCATATACAACATAAAGAAAGAATTTTATTGTCCCATTATCAAGCACATGGTTGTCCTAATGTAACAATCTCAGAACCAGCTTCACCTTTAGTTATGATGCAGGAATTTGGGGTTCAGGGTGTCCCCTTGATTTATAAACCCTAAGTTTTAGGTTCTTTTCTAATCTTTAATTAAGAATAATAAAGACAGAACCAATAAGGACAAAATTATGAATTATTGAGTTTATTTGGGGAGAAAGCACAATTTGTAGGGTTTATTTAAAGGGAATTGGGGCCTGGAAAGGAAGACTGGAACATTTTTATGTGGAAAACATATTTCAGAAAAGTGAAAGTTAGGGAGAAATTGAAACTTAGAGAGTAAAGTTAGAATGAAGCTGGAAACCCATGAGGGCTAGAAAAACTGAGGCTTAGAAGGTGAATTTGGAATGGATCTGGGGACCACGTGGAAAACTAGAGAATCTGAGGCTTAGAAAGTGAAGTTCAGAAGGGGCTGTGAACATGTGGAAAGCCTGGAGGAAAGATTTTAGCAGGGCTGCAAACACATGATAGTGCCCATGAGGCAGATCCAGAGTGGGAATCCACACTTGGTAAATTGAGGGACCAGGAGAAAGAAAGAGCAGGGAGATTAGGATTAAAGAGGGAACACACTTGGCATCAGCCATGTGCTTTCTCATAGGAAAAGAGGGAAAAATGGGAGAACCCACATGGTAGATCCCAAGTGGGAATCCACATATAGTAAATTAGAGACCATCAGACAGATAGAGCAGAGAGACCAGGATTAAAGAGACATTAAAAGACAGATTTAGGTTTCCCTTCCCCACCTGGCCAGGCGGCAGAATGGGGCTGGAACGGAGATTCACTGGGGAAGTTCAGGCCACACCAAATGAGGACAAGAGGATCTCGGGAAATGGAGACTGAGACCCACTAGGTATAAACACCTTTATAGGGTTTAGTTCAGGTGGGCAGGGAAGGATCTTATTTGTCATTTGATCTGGAGGATGGATTGTAGAGCCCATATCTGGGGGGGGCTGGTATTTTAGCATGTTCAACTGTGGACAGCATGGGGCATTGTAGATCAGGGTCAGACAAGAGTTCTAATGAGAGTTTAAGAGTGTTCATTCTTGTGCCAAAATGAGATGTTGGGTGTTTGGCATCTTCTGGTTCCTTCCGGGCCTCAACCTCTCACTGAAGCCTGCCTAGCTTTCTCCTATTCTGTCTCAGTAACACTGCTCATTATTCCAGACTTCAGGATTTTAACACTTGAGTATTATATTTTTTTAAAAACCTTGAGAGGAAAAAAAGTTGTTAAAGGAGGTTAAAAATCATGAAAAAATATTTCAAAGCATCCTTTGGATGAAATCCAAGATGAGTTTTCTTGAGTTTCTCTTACAGTGAGTGATCAGTCTGCAGCTACATGAGTTCAAAATGATGATCTACAAATAATAATCCTCACTTGGATGCACTAATTCTTTTTAAATCACATTTATTGCCATAAATGCTTCTTTTTTGTCGGAGTTAAAAAATGAAATTCTGTGTTTATTTGTGATATTTATAGCAACGCAAGCCTTAGGGCCTGTCATCATCACATTCTAAATCGAGTCAGAAACAGCCTACCTCAAAAGACCTCTCTTGGGTGGCTTAGTAACTTTATCTTTTTCCATTCAAACAGTCTACATATTTAAGAAAAATAAGCTCAAATCATTTCTTTTGCACATCTGACTCCACGCTCTTAGGATAAATTCATTCTCTGAAAGAAATGGAACTGAAATAGGCATCTGTAACACTTGATTTAGAAGGGAATAGAACATAACACACCCTGTGTCATGTATATTAGTTCATTGGCATTTTTGCATAATGATTACATAAAAACATAACCATGTGCATTACTGAAAACAAATTTAAGTTCCGCTCAGTGAAAAAGTGTTCAAGAAAATCATTCAAAAGGTTTCGCACATTGATTTTTACTTTTGAAATTAAATATGTTCAAATTCAGAATTAGAGAATTTGGTACTTGGAAGAAATTAAGTCTTGATTCATATACAGTTTCAGGTATGTATGTTAAAGACCCAAGTTAACACTGACTCAAGGAAGGTGGAGGACAAGTCTTCTCCCATGTAAAAATGGAGTGCCCCTGATCTATGAGATTTTCTCTGTCATTATTAGCGTGCGTGGTACCTTTTTCCACATGGCTCAAGATCGCTTATCAGCTTTTTCCTGAATCAAGCGCATTCTGAACTGACACCAATAACTTCTGTTTATGCTCCATGGCCATATGCAGATGCCATGGAGTCTGGACAGGGGTCATTGTCTGGCTACAATTCAATTATTCTGGAAGAAAGGCACAAGAAATTTTAAAGGATAACTCAAAATCTCTGCCCCAGGCATTATTTTAAATCCTAATATAGAAACACTCTGAAGAAGGGATGTGATAAGAGGCTGAACACATCTTCTATGTTCTTTATTCCCTCTGCGAAGTTCCTCCACAGACAAGCGACAAGCTCGCTGTAGAACACATTCAGAAATTGGGTGATTGCTGATTAAGCATGAGGGCCTGGAAGGGACTGAGACCACCCATGATTTCCCAAGCTCCACTTTCCAGAGCCCACATAAAAAAAGCTGGGCATAGTCACGCACGTCTGTAACCCCAGTCCATGGAGAGAGGGGGAAGCGACTGGAGAATCACAGCAGCTCAGAGAATCTACCCCAGGAAGTACATGGATGAACAGCAGAGAACGGCACCCAAATTGCATGCACACCATCTGTACACAAGCATGCATATACCACACACACCATGCACAATGCTGCTCTGTACCAATGGTGGGAAGTTAAGCTGTCTAAGAGGTTCAGACAGGTCAAGTAAGTAAATGCAGCAGGTTGGGTGGACTGATGGCTGGCAGCCTCAATAGCACTCCTGGCTAGAGCTCCAGGGTCTGCTGATCAGTGTTCCTTTGCACAATTATGACCCTTATGTTTCCAAACACGTTGTTTTGTTTTCAAGAGAATGAAATCCATGTTTTTTCAAGTTGGCTGATAGATATTTTAACTAGATATCTTGTAGTGGTACAAAGGCCAAAAACACATCTACAAGCCAGATTTCTGCAAGGTCACTCAGTTTAATCTATTTTCCTCTAGATCAACCATTTCAAGATAAGGGAATGACTCCCTACAGTTAGGATTAACTAGCTCCTAGTGTCTTAGCTAGCTATGTCTGCTCAGATCTTTTTGTCTTTTTTTTTCTATTGTACTTATGTATTTTATGGTTATAAAATGTCACTACAAAGTTCAGGAAAGTAAATATGAAGAAAAATTAAGTAATCTAAGTCTATGTTATGATTTAAGATTGAGCTTTGAAATGAAATATTTCAAAGCAGATCAAGTGTGTATTATATGTTCCATTCCCTCAGAAATCCAGTATCAGGAGGAAGGTTTGTTCTGTTTCCTATCTCCTCAGTTTGGATTTGCCAGGGCATTGGCTTTCTGATCAGCAATGCCTGAGACCAAGAGGCATCAGAAGATATCACTGGCACCTGCCCAGCTTCCAGCTTTTCCTCTTAACAGCATGGCCCATTGAACTGCACACTCAGATTCATTTCAAAATACATTTTTCACTTTTATGTCTATTTTTCTGCATGTCCTAAAGCGATATGTTTAAAATATTTTTGGCTGAAATTTTTAAATATATGAAAATGGATACATTTACTTCTAAATAACTGAATGGAAGTAAACTGTTCATGGATTAGTTTTATGGTACTGACATAACCTATTTTATGAATATTCTTTAAAACCTTTGTACAGAAGAATCATATATTGAAGGTTTTAAGCCAAACATAAAAATTAAATGAAGGCTTGTGCTTGGGTTCTGGTTTTTGTCTTAGAATTTTTAATTTGATCAATCTTTCCAACACTTAGAGATTTTATTTTGATTCAGTGAATATGAAGATAATATTATCCTCAATGTGTAGGAAAATAAATATTAGAAATATAGTAGTCTATGCCCATATATTAATTTTTTATTCAAGGAACTGGCTATGTAGATTAGTGGGCGGATGCTTCCCCAGCATGCATGGAGCCTAGATTCAATCCCTAGCACTGGAAAAAAAAAAGTGAACAAAGAAATTGTTCAAGTTTTAACTTTTTCATATAAAAAGTTCTTTCTCCCACTCTCTCTTTCTCTTCTTCCCTCTTCTTTATTTCTCTTTCTTTCCCACTCTCCCTCTCTCTCCCAAGGTTTCCATGATTCTGCAGCCACTAGTAGTTGGCAAAAGTAATGCCTATGGGAGGGCAGTCACCCTCGGAAAAATAATAGTTAAAAGAAGAGTTTGGGGTTTGGCTGTGAAAACATAAAAATTTTCCACTCGGTATTTTCAATTACTTCAATTATCATATTTTATTAATAGAATGCATTGGACTGCATGGAACAATTCCAGATTCACTCTTAGGAAACCACAGGAGAAAACACATACATAAAACTTTCTGCTTGCTCAGTGCTTTTTCTCTCTTGCCATTTTCTTCTGTGCTTCTCTTTCCCTTTCTCTCTTATTTTCATCATAATTCATTTTGAATCAACATTCTGTATAGTAGTGCTTCATGACTGTCAGGACATTCCTGAGAAGACTGGTGTAATCATCTATAAAATAAAATCTATTTTCTATAGACTTACCTAATATTTGTACAAACCACCCCTGACAGAGAAAAATGTTGGCATAAATATAATTTGAATTTCACTTAGGATAACAAAAAATTTTAAGTTGGATATTTTAAAAAATATTTTATTTATGCATTTTCAAGCAGAGAGAAACAGAGAGAGAGAGAGAGAAAGAGAGAGAACACACCAGGGCCACCACCTTGTGGGTCTGGCTTATATGGACCAGGGGCCTTAGGCACTGGAGGCAAGTGCCTTAACCGCTAAGCCATCTCTACAGCCCTTAAGTTGGATATTTTAACAGAAGCAACCATCTTAAATATTCCATCCATAGTGTATCCAGCATATGAGATGTAGTATTGGTAAAGGTTTCACACTTACTATAAACAAAACACCTGGTATAAATAAATCACTGAAACCACAGGGTGTGTGGGGGGGAATGTATGTCTATGGGAGAGAGAGGGAGAAGATGAAAGAAAGAGGAATAAGAGGAGAAAGGGAGAGAGTTTATTATATGAAAATGTTCAAAATTGTTCCTAGCAAATGTTTTTCACAGCCATATCTATTCATTTACATTTTTCCTTCGGCTCTTTTTACTCTATGAAAGAAAAAGAAATATTCTCCCAGTAGAAAGTCATTTTCTCAAAGCTTCTATCTCTAAAGACACAATTTGGTAAGTTTGTCCCTCTGAGGACACAGATTATCCTGTGCACATCCCCTCCGCCACCAAAACAAACAAACCAAAGAACACATAAAATCTACTAAACATTTTCACTCAGGGTCTCTACATCATCTTTATCTGGAAGCTATGTAGCAAAGTTTTCTGTTTCCACTATATTTATGGTAGACTTCTTTGCAAAAAAAAAATGGGTTCTTCCTCTGTTAAAGACAGCACCCTAGCTGGTGTGTGGGTGATCATTTTGCTTAAATTGCACAGAGAGCAAAGGTGAGAGAAAGATAAACCCTTGAGCTGTATGAATCAAAGGAGGAAGTTTACCTAGCAATATGGCAATAAGAAAATTATTGATGTGCAGTGAAGGACAAATTCCAAGTGAATCACTCCATCTACATGAGGCTGAATTTTGATGAGGCAGGTCAATGAGTTTAAACAAACAAGGGAAGTAGCTCTGTACATACCTCATCCACCACTTTTCTCTGTGACAAACTGGATGCCACACTGAAGATTAAAGATGTGAAGTGGTTATCAACACTCCTGCAGAGCATAAAGTAGGGCCTGATCTGATTTTCTCATTTCACTTTTCTTACTGCAAAATGATGTTCCTTTTAATACAGGCAAACTGAAATTGTTTCATTTACCAAATACATAATGAGTCAATATGTGAAGAAGCAACAGGAAAAGAGTGAGAATCATTGCAGGGAGTGGACAGCTGGGCAAGGGAAAAAAACTGTAGAAGTTTCAGCAAGCATGGACCAAAGAAAAGATTGTCTCTCCTCTCTTTCTCTCCTCACTCCTCCCTTCCTTCTCAGTGCCCCCTCCACTCCTTTCTTCCTCATCTCTTTCTCTGCCATCCCTTCTTTCTTCCTCCTTCTTCCCTCCAAAAATAGCCTTCAGTTGCTAATAACAGATACAACAATTGTCAGTAGTGTTAAGGATTTTATCCTCAAACATAAAAGATGTCAGAGACTATATGGAACTTGCATGTACATTAAAAGCTGAGTTCTGGGAGACCCACCAAGTCAAGTAAAGAATAGGACATCATCACACTCCGTAACAGATGGCGCATACTGGAATCGGATTCTAATGGACTGACGAATAAGGAAGATGAGAGCCACTCTAGGACCCTCTTGTCACGCACTATACAACACTCTCCAAGGTCACTTTTATGGCTCCCTGAGGAGGATGGTCTGTAACGTGGCAGAAGAGAACATTCTGGGGTTAAGTAGGGTGGCCCAGAAAGGCAGTGGTGAAGAAAGTCCTGCCGATGGGCGAGACTTCAGGTAATCCATCTACTACAAAAGGAGAAAGGACTGGAGGTTAGAATAAGTGTTAAATAAAGAATACACAGGAAGCTGGAGATATCAGTGAGAGCATTCTTTGAGTGCTTTTCCCCCAGGACTTCTTGCCATAATTTTTCCCAAACAATTATGTCTTTTTTTCATCAGTTATTCCTCTCTTCTTTTTATAGTTCATCTTATTTTCATGATCTTTTTGCCTGACTATATATAAAATATAATTTTTGGAATACATGGCCCAACGTAATATTGCCAGCAGAATTTAGTTATAGCCAAGAGTAAATTACAATAACGAAGGTGAAAAATAGAATCAAAAGCATATTAAGATAGATAATATGCTCCAACATCTTAGCAGTTTCACATTAAAAATCAGGTTTCCCTATCATACATGGATATTTTTCCATATCTTATGTTCTCTAATATCTCTGAATATTTTTTCTCTCTTTAATTAAAAAATATTTTCCTTTACAAATTTGGTTCTGCCAAATATAATAAATGATTAGATTTGGGTCACAATTGTTTTTTCATCTTTGACTTATGACTTACATTTTCCATTTAAGTATTGTTAAATCCTAGAATAAATATATTTTGTATTTAAGATTAAGATTTTTATCTCTGCATTAAATATAATTTTCCTAGTATTCTAACCATGTGAATGAAAGTCAACCAACTCATCAGTATTCACAAATTCTCTTACAAGGGCAGGTTCACAGTGGTTTCATTTATCAGCATTACCTTCTATCTGCTCTCAGAAAAGAATTTCCTACATCTGGTTTCTTCTAACACTCTCTTCTATGCCTCGGATGCATATTTTCATGGCCATGTTTCATTTTATCCATCACGGTGCCTCTTTAACCTGAAACATTGTCTTCTCGTTTCTGTAATGTGCACTTATTTCTTTTAATAAAATCTTGGACTGTTTAACCGTATTCCTGGAACAACAAGCCAGAAGTTCTCGTTATTTTTTTCCAGTTATTTCTTCCAGAATTCATCACACATTACTTTATTCTTGAAGCTTACATCATCCTCTTTCATCTCTTGCAAGGAATGAGTCCAAACATGCCTCGTGGAGTAATTCTTAGTTATTTGATAATCAAAATTCCCATAGCACAATTCCCGGGCAGCCCATAGTGATTTATCTTTTGAATCTTTTTCTGACAACAAAACATAACTGAAACGCTTGCTGTGATGTCTGTATTTCATGGCTTCAAATAGAGTTGCCCTTTCCTGCTTGAGCCTTCAAGTTTTTACTGAGATCTCAGGAGGTCGAAGAAGGACTTGAAAGAAAAAGAATCCTTTATAGTAATAGAAAACCTTAAATCATGCTCTTTATCCAGAACTGGCCTTATTCTTGCCTCTGTTCTCTTTCTCGGCATCATCTCCCCTTTTCCCTGGTTGTCTCAGCTGATGTGAAGCCTCCCCTTCCTCTTTTTTGTCGTTCTTTACCACTTACATCTAAAATACAGAAAGTGCTGCTGTTTATTTGTAATAACAATATTGTTAAATTTGTGTGTGTATGTGTGAATTCAGCTCATGAGATAAAGGGTTAACTTTTCCTTTACTTAACATACAAATGAAACTATTTAAAAAATCAATACTTGAGATATTGTTTTAAATTGGTCATTATTTACTACACATCTCAGTGTCACTCACTTTGCTACCTGCTAGATAAACAGATCAACCAGGTGGCCCCAGCTTCTACCAGCTAGTCTGCCATCTAAAGTGAGATAGATAAAACAAGAAAGTAGGCAGTTATGCTATAAAACATAAAATTCGTAAGAGGACATGGAATTGCAAGAGGACAACCACTAAGTCCATGTACATGAGAATGGAGGAAGGCAGGAGAGTGTGAAAAGGAGGATCAGTGGAGAGATAGCTCAGTGGTTAAGGCACTTGCCTGCAAAACCTAACAACCCAGGTTTGATTCTTCAGTACCCATGTAAAGCCAGATGCACAAAGTGGTGCATGCATCTGGAGTTCATTTGCAGTAACTAGAAGCCCTGATGTGTTCTCTCTCTCTCTCTCTCTCTCTCTCTCTCTCTCTCTCTCTCTCTCTCTCTCTCTCTCTCTCTCTCTCTCTCTCTCTCTCCTTGCAAAAAATTAAAAAATAAAGGGAGGATGAGTAGACCTTTAAGTAGTGAAGGTCAAGAGGACAAAGTGTCCCAGGCAGAAGACAGAGTCAAGGATAGTGCCAAGGCTCTTACGGAAAGACTGGATTATCGGTTGCTAAGGTTCTGCACAGCTGTGGAGAATTGGGGAAATGATGAGGGGTGAGGCTAAGAAGAAGGCAAGATCCTGATCACAAGAGGCATTTCATGGTCTGCTGAAAAGTTTGCACTTTGTCCCACCCACTGCCTATCGATGACAAGCATAACTAGACTTACGACAGTGGTAACGGGTCCTGTCTGCAGGGGTCTTCTGCTTCCCAACACTTGGAACTCCCTTGGTTTCAGCCTTTACCCTCAGTCTCACACCCCACTCTAGGAATTATGCTAAACACCCCCACCAGAGTCATATTCCTGTATCTCCTCTCTCACATCTTTGCTTAAAATCCATCAGTGTTCACTTACATATGAAATTCAGGAGAAATTCTGCTTGGTAAAAACCCCAAGTGAATGAATGTCCACTATGTTTTGTGTTACTGCCTAAAGCTGCAGCTTACCAATGGGCGCAGTGGTTTCCCTTGCTCAAGTGGTTCCTCTCACAATTAATGCCTTAACCGCTTTCCATCTATTCCAAACCTTTGCGGTCTTCCAGACATACCCACAATGCTAATTAAACTCTTCGCACCAATAATTCATTTTGTGTCCGTGATCTTTCAGCACTTTTTTAGTAGTTTCATATAACTATTTTATTAAGCTTACCAAAAATGTTTTCCTCAGTGATCAGGACTGCACTTTGGCTACCTTTTTATTTCCCACAGAACACAGTATCATGTCTGATTAGAGGTATGAGGAAAGCATTAAGTTAGAACACACTAAATTTGTGGCTCTTATTAATGAAACTCAACTACATAATGATAGAAATTTCATTCTTACTTTATGTCCCTTTGAAGCATTATTACAAACAAGATTGTGGCCAAAATTTTATCTCTATTTTACAGAACTAGATATTTGAGTGCTAAGAAGTTAAGGACTGTACATATGCTTGGACTATAATCTAAGCCTTGATACCAATTAAGTGTCCATTTGAACTGCACTAGGTTTAATCATTTACTTGAAAAGAGTAATAGGTGAGCTTTAAAAATGTATTAAGGATTATCTTTTACTGTTATTACTGGAATGTTAAATGTTAATAAAAATATTACTAGATGTCAATAAAATGTAAGGTTTGGGGCTGGGGAGATGGCTCAGTGGTCAAAGATGCCTGATTTAAAAATAAAGTGAGATTGAGTTTTATAATTCAGAGATGCAAAGACCTGATTAAAAGAAATAGAAATTTAAGAGGATTCAATTAGTAAATGTCTTTGTGGTATGGTAAAAATAAACTTATCGAATGCCATTGTACCATAGCACATACGCCCAAAAGCCACCTGGAAGAAAATGTCACATGGATATTCTAAATTTACAGGAAACTCTATGCTGCATTTATTTGAGGGCAGATTCAGGATTGGACACATGCCTTTTAGCATAAAGCAGATCAAATATATTTAAGAAAAAGACCATCATTCACACATAAAGCCCTGAGCATTTGAGGAACCCTAGAAGTTTGAATTACAAGACATGCTTGAAATTAATATCTAGCTAAACTGGACCAAGAAATCCTTAGTAAAATGACTAAGGAAGAAAGGCTATTACAATATTAAAACTTCAGAAAAACTCCATAGTGATCATTGTCAATAAATTCACTTTTTCGAAAATGAATTTTAGTGGATTGTCCCAATTCCAGTTGGGCAAATGTCTGGCCTCAACTGCAAACACATACCATCAAGTTTGTAGGTTTGTGTGTAAGTATGGTACTGAAGCTGTGATCCAAGTTTTTAGTCAGCACCTTAAAGGTATCCTAACTAGTATTGTTTTTTCTTACCTATATATTTTTCTCAAGATCTTAAGTGGTATGAAAATGGGACCATATATAACATCTTACCACTCCTTATGTTTCTATCTGTTTTCTCTCTGGGTTCAGCATGATTAATTAGTTAGCAACCAAGTGAAAACAGAACCGTAAAGCTAATTATGTACCTCACCTTTGAGGGCTGGTAACGGGGAATCCTCCAGATACATTCCTCCTAATACTGGTTTAGAAGTTTCATTTTCATATATGAGAGACCGTTAGGATGACAATGAAACTAACTTGTTCTAGAACTGACCAGAGTTTATATTCCCTATGCTGACTCCAATTCAACTTGGTTAAATACTTTATCTCTCTCTCTCTCTCTTCTTTCTTTCTCTCTTAACTTTTTGAGGCAGGGTCTCACTCTAGCCCAGACTGTTCCAAAAACATGGAACTCGCTCTGTAGCTCAGGCTGGCCTCAAACTCATGTTGATCCTCCTACTTCAGGCTCCAAAATGCTGATATAAGAGGTATGCGCAATCACTCCCAGCTGACTTTTCCTTTTGTTAGGTGGAAATTGGAAAATAATTCATATATTGTCCCACCAAATCCTATCAGTTTTCTGAATAATTCTCCTATAGAATAAACTTGGCATTGCAACAGATTTCTGTGGCTGATAATGTGTACTTTTAGCAAGAATTTTAATCATTTTAACCACTTGTTCTTTCTGTTTTGCAACAATCCAGAACTCAGCCAGAAGCCAGAGCTCCTTGAAGCTACAAGCCAGGGCTTCTGGCCATCCTAGTGTTTCAGAAATGTGTCCCTCCAGATACTGTGACTCCGGGATGACCCACTTTCTCTGACCTGAAGAAAGGGAAGGTCCAATTCTAGCTTTGTCTGAGACTCTTCTCCTATGTCACACATTGGTCTCAAACTGCAGATTTGCAGTTGCCCCCTGGATGCCTCCTTCAGCTGTTTTCTCAAAAATTCCTAACTTCTTATTACAGTTTCTTGTGAATCTGATTAATGAACAGTATCTTACGGTCTACTTTCCTTTGTTGGACTACCATAGCATTTTCCACAATATATTTTAGCAATAGGCATATCTGACTAGCCACAAATTCTGAGCGCTGTTTTTCAACTTTGTCCTCGGATGGTTTTATACTAGGAAGAGGAACCTTTTATAGATGTGAAATTACTAGGTTTCCAAATCCCCTAAAATATATTCTACTCAAATCTAAAAAACAAAACAAACAACAAAACAAGAGCCCTCTGAGAACAAGAGGCTTTTGGGGATGCTGGTTATCGTATTCTAGTTCATAGCACATTGTCTGGCTCCATGATTTTTTGGGGGGAGGGAGGATGAAACACTTTATTCATATGCAATATTAACAATTTTGCATGGATCCTTTTAGATATGTGTTAATCACAAAGATGGCTACATTCCATTTAAGCTTTAGAGAAAATATAGTCTAGGATTTTTATATGACAGTGATTTTTTTTTCATTTGTGGTAGTTTTATAGAAAATCCTTTTATTGGGTATCCTTTTATTGAGTTGTTGTGCTTAAGCTTTACAAGTATTGGCCTTTCTGTTCCCCTAATGAGTGCCACACTCACATAAAAACTAGTGCACCTGCTGCAATCCTGGGTGTAATGAGTATCCTGGGCTGCCTTCCAGGGAAGCATCCTTGGGGTGAGTTGAAGAGCAGGCCACATCACCCCCTAGAGGTTTCTTGTATGCACTGAGTGGTCCAAACTCTCCTGGTATGGGATGTCAAGAAACTGAACTTTGTGGGGCTCAGTGGCCCTGTGGGAAAGAACTTAGAAATGGGAAGCAACTGAGGTTCACATATGAGCAGAACCTGTGGGAGTAGGGCTCCCTAAAAGACACCATACTGAAGGAAGAGATGGTCCCGTATGAAAGCAAACTTGCCCACAAGGTGGCAAAGCTGGGTGGAGGGGACACAGCAAGCATGACAGGAAGCCATGGCCAAGGGACTGTGACTTATCACTGAACCCGGATGAGGAGAGCAGATATCCCAAGCACTGACAGGAGCAAGATCAGTGGTGCTCGCTGGAACACAAAGATTTGTGGTGCAAAAGATACAGGAGTAGAAAGCATCAGCAGGAGAGGCCGAAGAGCTGGTTATGTAAGAGACCCTCTTGCACTTCACTGTGGTGAGAATCCAGTGAGGAAGAAAGACTGACTTCCAAGTCTTCCCTCCTTCCACCTGCACTCCAAGCTAGACTGATAAACATAAATTAACATAATAATTATAATAATCATAAACAAAATTTAACTCATTTAAGTATATGACTTTTAACTTTTTCAATTAATAGATAAGAGTTGTATACATTCCTTAGAGTGTTATATTTTGACACATGTATAGAAAGAAAGGGCTCAAAACTTAAAAATTCAACTCGTGTTACCAATTCATCTCCTAGTAGCATTTTCATTTAAAAATCATACCTTAAAGTAAAAAGGAAAGCAACATATATTTGAAAGTCTATCATCACACTTGTGAAGAAATATGAAAGAATGTAGATGTTCTAATAAAAACTAGAAGCAGATGTGTGGTACTACTTAAGCTATACCAGGAAGATATAACCTGGGGTATATAATATTTCAGGCAATTCTGCATGAGTGTGTCAAGGAGAAATACCACTGAGAGAAGTCATATCTGTTGCCCAGTTCCTGGACAAAAAAAAATGGTCCCATGATGGCAGGAAAGGGCAGAGTCCAGAGGCATGAAATAATAACATGAAATCCAGAGGCATGAAATAATGATTACTCACTTATGGTCTGCATTATTGGCATACACTCATTTTGTCCTCACAATAGCCCCATGAGGTAGGAATTTTTATTGCACCCCATTTTACAGAGAAGAGAATTGAAGCCCATAAAGTTAACTGGCCCAAGACATACAAGTAGTTCACAGCAGAGGTGACATTCAAGCCCAGATGGTCAGACTTTTAATCCTAATGTCCTCATGCTTCTGAGATGACACATTCCTAGCAATTCTGTCCTATTTCCTTCCAAAGACTATTTAATAGATGTGAAGTTGCAAGCTTAATCGAAAATACCTCAGGCAATGGGAGACATTCACTCACATTCAAGTTTTCAAATTCAGGATACTTTTGCAGTATTATCTAACTTTGGAAATTTTTTTCTTCTACTTCTATAAGAAATAGAGACTTTCATAAAAATTACATTCTACTTGTAAACCCTCTTAGACATATAGATAGTAAACAGTATTAATTCTTTGAATCTATAAACGTGGCTATATTTCTATTTACTGTGTCATCTTTAAATTCTTTTTGTGCATGTTTTTTTTCTTGGTTAAATGTATTTCTCTTTTATTCTTTACAATGATGTGGAACTGGGATTTTTTCCTAGGTTTTTTTTTTACAATTTCATTGTTAATGTGTAGCAATGTGCCTGATTTCTTGTATGCTGATGTTGTAGTCTGCAACTGTATTGAATTTGTTATTGATTCTAATAATTTTTCTGTAGCCTGTGTATCTACTTATAATATATCTTCTGAAAACAAACACTATTAGTTCTTTCCCAATTTGGTTGCTTTTCATTTCTTTTTCTTATCTAGTTTCTCTAGCTCATATTTTTAGTATATTAAATAGAAGTTGTAAAACTGAAAAATCCTTGACTGTTTTATGATCTTACACAAAAGGCTGTCAGTTTTCCAAATTAAGTATAAAATAATACTACTGGTGAGCTTGTCAGGTAGAGTTTTTTATATTGAGATAAATTCTTTTTATACCTATTTTGTTGGAGATTTCATCAGAGTCATGTTGGATTCTTGCTACTATGTTTTTCAAAATATGTGCAGATTATTGTGTGAATTTTTATCCTTTATTCTATTTTCTGTTATGGTGGTTTATTACTATATTGAGCTATTCATATACTGTAGATATGAATCCCATTTAGTCAAGGTGTATAACTCATTCAATGTACTGTTGAATTTACCTTTTTTCCTCTGTTAAGGATTTTTTCTGTCTATGTTTATCAGGGTTCTTGGGCTACAGTTTTCTTTTCATGTAGCATCTTTATCTGACATTGATATTAATGTAATGCTGACCTCATGAAATTAGTTTGAAATTATTTCCTTTTGTTGACATTTTAGAAGTGTCTAGGGTTTTAATTAATTCTTCAATTGTTTGGTAAGAGTAGCCAGTGTTGTCATTAGATCCTGGATTTTTTTTTCTTGTTGGGTGATTGTGCAAATTACTTGTCTGTGTCTCATTTTCCTTAGGTATACAATGCAGGAATCCATACGGTTGGTTAAATATAATAGTGTATTTAAACCTCTAACAGGAAATGGCAAATTGCAAGCACCTATTAAATATTTATTGTTTCAGTATTAAGGCAGGTGGTTACAGAAAAAAGTATATTCCTGCTGGGTGTCCACCTATGGTAGCTCACATGGAGATCAATTTGGCATTTACTTATAACTCAGGAGTAGTCCTATGTCTTAGAATTTGTCACACAGGTAAAGCTACTCATGCACAAAAAGGCATGTATACTATTAGTGATTATAGCATTATTAAACAAAGATCAAATGAGAAGCCACACAACGATCAATTATGTACAATGGTATATATCACCAGAGGAATATATACCACTGAAGTGTTATGATATAGATCTCCAATAAACCTCATGATGTGTAAAAAGCAAGAACACATCCCTGTCTGACATGTAAGAAGCTGAAATCACTATTCTGCCCTAACAAATAAAAAGCTCAGCAATCTGAACAATGAACAACTCTTCCTAGATTTGTCAGAGACATAGAGTCATGGTGAGAACCACTGGCCAGAGAATTGGTAAAACTGACAGATGAACACAGATAATTGTGGCTTCTCCATGTACCATAAGCACAAGCATCCATGGGAAACAGTGACAGGGTCAGGAAGCCTTAACTGTAGCTGAAAAATTGCTGGAGGTTCTGCATGGACACTGTAATAATTCTAGGAACATCCAGTCATCAGCAGCTCCTATGCTTTTGTAAGGTTCACTCGCAAAGCTGAACAAGCTTCTCACAGTGAATACTCTCACAGAAAATACCCCCATGCTTCCAGCAAGGAGAGCAGGATAGGAAACATTTTTAAATAAGCCAGGGTGTCCTGTGCTGCTCAGCATGTCTGCTCCAACCAGAATCTACTAAACAGATGCTAACATGCTCAGTTTTATCAGAATCTCATTGTTGTGGGGAAAGAAAACACTCAACTTCACCCCTCTGTACCCTCCTACATGGAAGACAGAACTATCCAAGTCCAATCCAGTCTAGACATTTTGTCCTACCATAGAGATTGGGGACTAAAAATCACTTATGACATCTCACCCAGGGATAGAGGTTCACTAAAGATCTGATTGCTAATTAAGAGTACATACAAAAAACTAATCAAATTTTCATGGATGCAGAAAAGGCAGTATTTATAGAAAATTATACATTACTGAATTCATTTATTAGAAAAGAAGAGCTATCTAAAATAAATCATTTGAGCTTCTACCTTGGGGAAAAAAACAAAAAGATAAGCAAATTAAAGCCAAAGCAAAGCAAAGAAAATAAATAATATTAGAGAATAAACCAATAAAATTGAAAACAGGAAATCAGTTGAGAAAATAAAACAAAAAGCATATTCTTTTAAAATACCTAGAAATTTCATAAGCCTTTACTAAAGAAAAAGAAAGTGAAACATAAAATATTAAATGGAAAAAAACAGAGGGGCAGAAGAGATGATGTGAAAGGTTCCTACTTGCAAAGCCTACAGCCCAGGTTCAATGCCCCAGACCAGAGTAAAGCCAGATATACAGTGGCAAGAAGTCCTGACAAACCCATTCTCCATTCTCTCTTGATCTATCTATCTATCTATCTATCTATCTATCTATCTATCTATCTATTTATCTTCTCTTTCTCTCTAACAAATAGGTAAAAACGAAAACTTTTTTTTAAATGAAAGACAGGCTATCACTGCAGAACCCAGTTGGAAAGATAATTGGGCATGCTGTGGGCAGCTCTGTGCCCACAGACTTGATACTGTACATGAAACAGTCAAATTCCTTAAGCTACACAATTTTCCAGAATCTCACACAAGAAGTAAACAAATGAATGAGGCCTATGTTAATGAAAGAGTCCATAGTTAATAACTTTCCAAAATAAAAAGCACCCTACCCAGGTGGGATCACTAGTAGATTCTATCAAAAATATTAAGAGGAAAATTCTGTCAATTCTCTACATCTTTCAGGCAACAGAAGCAAAGGGAATGGTCCCTAACTCATTAAATTAGGTCAATATCACTCTAATAACCAAAAACAGATGAAGGCATTTAAGAAAACTATACACCACTATATCTCATGAATTTAAATGCTAGAGAACTCAAAAATATTAGAAAATTGAATCAAAAACATAAAAGAGAATTATATACTATGACTAAATGACATTTATTTCAGATTTGCAAGCCTGGCTAAAACTTGAAAATCAACTAATGTAACCCATAAAAAGCAATAAACTGAAGAAAAATCACATCAACAAATGTTGAAAATCCAGTATTCATTCATGATATTGAACAAAATTTCTCAATAAACCAGAAATAAAGATTCATTTCTTCAACTTGATAAAGAATATCTATAACAAAAACAACAGCTAGCATCACACTTAACAGTGGGAAAACCAAAGCTGTTCCATAAATATCAGAATCCAGGAAGTCATGGATGTTCCCTCTCACCGTGCCTTTGCAACATTCTGGAAGGGCCATCAAATATAGTAACAGAAAACAAGAAGAGAAAAATAAAAGACATACAGATTAGGAAGAAAGTAATTAAACTACTTTCATTCCCAGTTGACATGATATGATTGTATAGAAAGTCCAAATAAATTTTAAAAATTAAAAAAACCTTTTGAAACTAATAAGCAACTATATAGTAGGGTTACAAATAATTTCACACAAGTACGTTAATTTCTTTTCTATATATCAGCAACAATCAAGTGGAATTTGAAAATAAAGCCCTACTAATGGTTACATTTCACATTAGCCCCCAAGAAAACAAAATACTTAGGTATAAATACAACAAAATAGGTAAGCAATATTATAAGAAAAATTACAAAACTCTATGAAAGAAATCAAGTCACTAAGTAAATGGACAGATATTCTTTAAAATCAGAGAATAAATAAGGACTTCCGGTTAAGATAGCAGCATAATAGCCATGCCAAAGTGAGTTAATACACACCCTTAGGAAGTTTGGCTTTGTTAGATTACCTGTTTTAATGACCATTCCTAAATAAATACTCTATACTGCTCATGTTTATGTGTATTTATTGCCCAGTTGGGTATTAAAACTGCATTTTGTTCCACCCAGCCTACTAAAATATTTGCATGATGGGCAACTACAACTCATTGGGTCACTTCAGTTGTCTCTTTGGGAGTAACCTAAGAGCCACACCTGACACCTTAGGCTCCCACCCTGAAGATATGTAACTTCTAATCTACACATCTAAGAATACAGCAGATAATTAGGAAACCCAGGCATTGAATTAACTCAAGATGCAAAAATCTCTAAATTATAATACAAGAAACACAAAAAAGACAATATGATTCCACCAAACTATAAATCCATCAGAAATGACCTTCAGTGAAACTGAATTAGAGGAAATGCCTGACAAAGAATTCAAAAGAGTGATTATACTATGTTCAAAGAAAACAAACTCCAGAAGGTGAACACAGGAAACCAACTTAAGGAAATAAGAAGGTTGATACAAGATAAGAGTAAGGGAATAGGAATAATAAAGAAACATAAATCAGAAATGATAGGAATGAAAAACAGTGAGCTAAAAATTCTATAAAATTCTGTAGAAATTCTCACCAATAGAATAGATCAAGGAGAGGACAGAATATCTAAACTGGAAAACAAGGTGGCAGAACTAGAATAGTCCAACAAAGAGAAAGACAAACTAATAGGAAGGTATGAATGGCAATTTCAAGACATTTGGGAGAAGAGTATCACCCTCCGGGCATAATAGATAAGTTTTAATAAAATCATAGACAGGAATTTCCCCAAAACAGGCAAATTGGTATCAATGCAGATAAAGGAAGCATTAGAAGACCAAACAGACAAAACCAGGAAAGAACCTCTCTCTGACATATTATAATTTAACTATAGAACACACAGACCAAAGAAAATATATTGAAAGCAGTAAGAGAGAAACATCAAGCAAACTATAAAGGCAATCCCATCAGGATAACAACAGATTATTCAACAAAAACCTTAAAAGCCAGAAGGGCTTGGAGTGATATATTCCAACTTCTGAAAGATAGCAATTGCCAGCCAAGATTACTATAGTTGGAAAAGCTATCCATTGCAATTGATGGAGAAATAAGGACTTTCCACAACAAAGAAAGGCTAAAGGAATATATGTCTACAAAGCCAGCTCTATAGAAATAATTGAAGGGATCCTTCACACTGAAGAGAACAAAAAAGCACACACAGGAAAAAGCAGGAAAAAATAAACCATATTCAAATAATAGGTAATACAAGAGAGTAAAGGAAAAACCACAAAAGCAAGAAATGTCAAGAATAAATACACACTTTCAATAATAACTCTTAACATTAATGACCTCAAAGCTCCAAACAAAAGACACAGACTTACAGACTGGATTAAAAGGCAGGATCCTTCTGTGTGTTACCTCCAAGAAATGCACCACTCCATAAAAGATAGATACTTTCCTAGGGTGAAAGGATGGAAAATGGTATTTCAAGCAAATGGACCTAGGAAACAAGCAGATGTTGCTATCCTAATATCAGACAAGATACGCTTCAAACCCATATCAGTTAAGAAAGCTGAGGAAGATCATTATATATAGACTAAAGTAACAATTCAACAGAAACATATCACAACTCTAAATATATGTGCACCAAACACAGATGCTCCCAATTTCATTAAACAAACATGACTAGAATTAAGATCACAGATAACACCAAGCACAATTGCAATGGGAGACTTCCACACCCCACTCTCACCAATTGACAGGTCATCTCGACAAAAAATAAACAGGAAAACACCTGGACTAAATGACACTATAGAACAAATGGACATTTACAAAACATTTCATCCAAATACTACAGAAAACAAATTCTTAGCAGCATATGAAACATTCTCTAAAATAGACCATATGTTAGGACATAAAGCAAATCCTAACAAATTCAGGAAAATTGAAATAATTCCCAGTACTCTATCTGATCACAGTGGGATTAAACTACAAATCAACAGCAAGAAAAAGTACAGAACATACACAAACTCATTAAACAGTACACTACTGAATAATGAATATGTATGTCATTGAAGAAATCAAGAAGGGAATAAAAAAATTCATAGAATCAAATGAAAATGAAAACAAAACCTATCAAACTTTTGGGACATAATGAAGAGAGTCCTAAAAGGGAAATTTATAGTTGTGTCAATATTAAAAAACTAGAAAAGTCACAAATAAAAATCTAAGACAAAACAAAAATCAGTAGATGAGAAGAAATAATAAATATTAGGGTGAAAATTAATGAAGTATAAACAAAAAATACAAAGAACCAATGAAACAAAAATTTGGTTCTTTGAAAGGATAAACAAGATTAATAAATCCTTAGCAAATATGACTAAGATAAGAGACACAAATTAATAAAATTAGAAATGAAAAAGGCACTATTACAACAGATACCAATGAAACTCAGAAAATTAGAAGGGCATACTCATACAAAATCAACACACAGAAATCAGTAGCCTTCCTATATACTAACAATAAACAGGCCAAGGATGAAATCACACAAACACTCCCATTCACAAGTACCTCAAAAAAAAAATAATATTATGGTACCTTGGGGATAAACCTAACCAAGGAAGTGAAGGATCTCTACAATGAAAACTTTAAAACACTCAAGAGAGAAATTGCAAAAGACACTAGGAAATGGAAAGACATCCCATGTTCTTGGATTGAAAGAATCAATATCATGAAAATGGTGATCTTACCGAAAGCAATCTACACATTTAATGCAATCCCCATCATAATTCCAATGGCATTTTTCACCAACATAGAAAAACAATGCTAAAATTCATTTGGAAGCACAAAAAGAAACCCTCAAATAGCCAAAACAATTCTAGGAAACAAAAATAGGGCCGGCTGTATCAACATACCTGATTTTAAGATATATTACAGAGCCATAGTAACAAAAACAGCAAAGCACTGGCACAAGAACAGACAGCAACAGATCAAACAACAGACAAAAACAGATCAATGGAACAGAATAAAGGACACTGATACAAACCCAGAATTACAGTCATCTAACATTTGAAAATAATACCAAAAATATTCATTGCAAAAAAGTTAGCATCTTTAACAAATGGTGCTGGGAAAACCACATATCAATATTTAGAAGGATGAAAATAAATTATTATCTCTCTCCATGTACAAGAATCAAATCCAAATGGATCAAAGACCCTAATATCAAACCTGGAACTCTGAAACTTCAAGAGGAAAAAGTAAGGGAAACACTTCATCACATTGGCATAGGCAAGAACTTCCTGAACATAACCCCAGTTGCTCAGGAAGTAAAATCACTAATCAACCACTGGGACCTCATAAAATTAAAAACCTTTTTTATAGCAAAGGACACTGTGAACAGAGCAAAGAGGCAACCTACAAAATGAGAGAAAATCTTTGCCAGCTATACATCTGACAAAGCATTAATATCCAGGATTTACAAAGAACTCAAAAAACTAAATAATAAAAAACATAAAACAATACAATCAAAAATGAGCTAAAGAACTGAATAGAGAATTCTCTATAAGGAATAAATTAGGATGTCCTATAAACATCTAAAACCATGTTCTACCTCCTTTGCCATCTGGGAAATGCAAATTAAAACTACTCTGAGATTCCATCTCACTCCTGTCAAAATGGCTCCCATCAAGAAAACAAGTGACAATAAATGCTGGTGAGGATGCAGAAAAATCGGAATCCTTTTACATTGTTGGTGGGAATGTAAACTGGTACAGCCATTGTGGAAATTAGAGTGGAGGTTCCTCAGACAGCTGAAAATAGATTTACCATATGACCCAGCTATACCATTCCTTGGCATGTATCCTAATGACTCTAATCACTACCCTGAAATACTTGCTCATCCTTGTTTATTGTGGCTCTATTTACAATAGCTAGGAAATGAAACCAGCCTAGATATCCCTCAGCTGATGAATAGATAATGAAGATGTGGTACATTTATACAACGGACTTCTATTCAGTGATAAAGAAAAATGAAATTTTCAGGGAAATGGATGGATCTGGAAAGGATTATATTAAGTGAGGCAACCCAGGCCCAGAAAGCCAAACACCGCATGTTCTCTCATATGTGGACCCTGGCTACACATGTGTGCAAGTTGGCATAAAAGTCAGTAGTAGAGGCCAGTAAGCTAGACAGGAGCTGTAAGGGAGGGAGTGGAGTGGAGGCTTAGGGGAGGGTACTGTATAGAAGTAGTATATGATCAGATTACTAGGATAGCAATGCCTTAGTTGGATAAGAGGGAGGGATTGAGTAAAGGAGGGGAGGAAGGCTTATGAAAATTTAAGAGGTTTAGAAAAAGTCATATGGAAACCTACTTCTTTGGATAATGGCACACCCAGAAGCCACAGTTTGTTACTAGAAATGCCAGTGCTAGGGACGGGATACCTTCCAGTGAATTATTGGCCAGGAAGTTTCTTGAGGCCCCCAAAACATTACAGACCATTGCCAAGGAACCTGATTGCCCACCAGAATGAGATGGTAAGACCCTATTGCTGAAGACCACATATGCTTGGGCTGCAGGTCACTGAGAAATCAAGCTGGAGCTGAGCTGGAAACCTCCTCCCTGTTAACCAGCTGACAGAAAGCTGGGAAAATCTATAGCTGCATGCAGCCCTATGGAGAGAGAAGTCATCAATGAGAGTAAACAGCAGTGGATCTTGAAAGCCTCAGGACTGGCCAGCCAGGCCAAATGTGTCAACTGGGGCAATAGTGGCACGTCTATTGTGGGGGAAACCAATTGCTCTCTAATTGGATTAAGGCCTGCTCCACATAAGGGAATACATGTCTGATGGTGAAGACCTAGTCAAAAGCCGATGGTGGGGAAGGTCATGAGCTCTAGGGGAGTAATGCCTTCTGTTGTCTGGCTAAATGCATATATTATGCTCATCAAATTTCCTTATGAACACTTTTTTAATATGCATATTCATTAATGCTACTCTCACTTTTGGCTAGAGAAGCTTCTCTTTTCTGATGGCAGTGACCACTGGGATAACTCAGATAACACCATAGTGCTCAGAAGAACTGAGTGACCTTGGGGTGTTCAGCACTGGGACATCTCTATCACACTTCCCTAGGCTCAGGGTCTATTGGAATAGAGGTGGTGGAAAGAATGTAAGAGTCAAAGGAAGGGTAAAACTGCTTACAATTTAATCTCCCAGACACAAAGTGGCCTTGATAATCATGACTTCTCAGGGCCCAGCACTACCTACACAAGTCCTCCATAATGGAAGGAAAAGATGATGATATCACAACAATATAAAGACAATTTCAGAGAGGGAGGGGATATGATGGAGGGTGAATTTGAGAAGGGAAATGTACGGGCAGAAAGGGAATTATCATGGTTTATTGTCTATAATTATGGAAGCTGTCAATGAAAAGTTAAAAAAACAAAAGAATAAATAAATGGAGAGGTTTTTCTATGCTAACTGATAGAAAGACTCCAACATGACCTGTTAATTCAAAGAAATCCCAGCCAAATCCCTGTAAATTATTTCATGAATATTAACAAACTGTACTAAAGTTTATATGAAGGAGCAAAAATAAAAAATAGAATGACCAACAAAAAGACAACAAAGAAAGAAGAAAGAGAAAGAAAGAAAGAAAGAAAGAAAGAAAGAAAGAAAGAAAGAAAGAAAGAAAGAAAGAAAAAAAGAGAAAGAAAGAAGAAAGAAAGAAAGAAAGAAAGAAAGAAAGAAAGAAAGAAAGAACGAACGAACGAACGAACGAACGAACGAAAGAAAGAAAGAAAGAAAGAAAGAAAGAAAGAAAGAAAGAAAGAAAGAAAGAGAAAAACATTTGTGTGGTAGTGGACACCTGTAATCCCAGCATTTTGGAAGTAGAAACAGTAAGAATTGAAGTTAAAGGACACCCTTGGCTACATAGTGAATTTAAGCCCAGCCTGATCTAAATGAATTTCTGTCTTAAAAAAATTCATAATGAAAAGTCAAGCCATAGATTGGGAGAAAACATCTACAAAACATCTTATAGAGGGCTCTTATCCAAAGTATACAAAGATTACTAGCCATAAGGAAAAAAGCCATCTGAATATAAACTCAGCCTAAAATATTAAAGGACACCTCACCAAAAAGGTACAGATGGAAAACTTGCTATGTAAAAACATATGATTGACATCATATTTCATCATGGAAAATCCAATTAAAATGACAATGAGACACTATTACACACCCATTAAGATAATCACACTCCAGAACACTGCTAACATGAAATGCTGGCTCAGATGTGGAGAAGCACGAGCTCTCATTCACTGCCAGCAGGAGTGCAGGTGCCATAGCCACTCTGGAAGAGGGTTTGGAAACTTCTTATGAATTAAAGTTATCTTTATTAGTCCAAATCTCACATCCCCAACATGGAGTCCGACTCCCAGAGCCTGTCTCCCTGATGGAAACTTCAGAACCAGTGTGCCAAGCTTCAAGCGAAGTGTCAACATTGAAACCAGACCCCAACAGGGGTGAGAGATAAAGCCTGCCTTGCAAAAAAACTTGCTGTATCTCTGTTTGGCCTGAGGGACATTCCTTCCCCCATCCAGAGAGCTAGACCTGGGTCCCCCACCTGGGGCCTAGGTGACTGGCCACTAGATTCCTCTAGCTTCCCTTCCCCTTTATGATCCCCAAATATGCCTATTCCACTTGGCTTTCTCCGCTCTGTTGAGACAGCCTGGCAGCTCATGCTTTTCTCCCCACTAAAGCTTCCATCTTGCTTCAGAGTGGTATCGAGAGGTCTCCATCACTTCCAAAGATTACAATCTTTTTTTTATTGTCCATAATGAGTTACATTATTTAATGGGAAAACAATAAATTGTTATCCCCGTTCCCCAATGCCCCTCTTCCCCATCCTCAATCAGCTGGATATCCTCCTCTGTGGATCAGTCTTTGGGGCTGGGGACCATGGATAGCCTAGGAGTCAGACCAGTTCTGATGACCCTAGTGTGTTGTTACTGAGGGGGTCATGTCTCTGATATTCTCCCCCACCACAGCTCTCACACTCCCTCTTCCGCTCAGTTTCCTGAATCATGGTGGGTGAGTATTAAGGCTGTTTTATTGTTGAGAATTTAGGGATCTCTGTACTTCTGCATTAGGTTGTGTCAAAAATCATTGGTGTCTGTCTCACTGGCTTATCCTGGGTTGACTGATTGGCTGTCACTATGGGTCACTTGTTCATCCCATCATTCTCTGCAGGGTTACATATGGATCCTTCACGGTATGTCTGGGGTGGCTCATCTCTTGTCAGGATGTCAGCTGTGGGCCTGCAGTTCGATGGTAGGGTTGGAGGAGCCACAGCTCTCTCGCTGCCTTCTGAAAGATACAAGCAGCATTTCCATCGGAGAGTGAGATCAGTATAGGTTAACTGAGATACACATTTCTGAATTAGCTAGATTCTATTTTTAGTAGCCTCTCCTTCAATCGCTCACATAGTGTATCTCTCATTGGGGGTCCAAGAGTCTGGCTCCCAGTGCATATCGCCCTAAGTCCCAAGTTCCAGTTACCATATGATTCAAGGATAGCTCTCATGGATTTTTACCCAGGAAGTTGAAAATAGGTGTCTACACTTGTACATGAATATTGATAGCAAATTTATTCATCTTTTTCAAAACTTAGAAGAAAGACTCTTCAGTAGGTAAGTGGATAAATTATGACACAAACACCCAATGAAATGGCATGTTATTCAGTGCTAAAAAGAACTGAAATCTATGAAACAATTAGGAGAAAATGTAAATTCATGTAACTAAGTGAAAGAAGCCAATGTGAAAAAAACTATCATCTATTCTGAGAGAGAGAGACAGAGAGAAAGAGAGAGAGAGAGAGAGAGAGAGAGAGAGAGAGAGAGAATTTCTGGGAAAAGACAAAAGTATAAACATAACAAAAAGGCCAGTGATGGGCTGGAAGATGCTCCTTGGATAAAGTGCTTGCCATGTAAGTGTGAATTTGGATCCCCAGAACCCGCAGAAAGCAGACACTACAGGGCTAGCTCTGTAACCCAGTGCACCTGGGGCAAGAAGGGAGCTAAAGACAAAAGGATTGCCCAGAAGCTCCTAGGCTTCACAAGCTTCCAGCCTGGTGAGCTCGACAGTCAACAGGTGACCCTGCTTCGAACAAGATGAAAGTCGAAGACTGACATCATAAACTGTCCTCTGATTTACACACACACACACACACACACACACACACACACACACACACACACACACACACACACACACACAGCAGTTTCCAAGGACCCAGGAGGAGAGAGATAGAGATGAGTAGGTAGCACAAAGGATTTAGGGCATGAACTACTTTGCAGGCTACTGCCAGGGATGAAGAAGTGCCACAGTGCATTTATTAAGGCCCTTAGAATGTGCAAACCAAGAGTGAGCCCAGTGTAAACTATGGACTGGGAGTGCAAAAGGGGTTCTCGGTGAAGGTTCATCAGCTTGTGGCAAATGGAGCTCTCTGGTGGGGGCTGGGGATACAGGAACCCTCTTTTATTCCATTTTCCTTTGAGATGAATAAAGTCAGATTCATTTATTAAAAAGCAAGGGTAAGAAGCTATTCATTATGTCATCTAGGTTTTTTAGTAGCCATTACTTATAATTTTATTTTTTGTTTTGTTCTGTTTTGTTTAATATTTTTAATTTTATTTTTATTGTGTAAAAGGTTAAACTCTAGATCACCTCACCCACATGCACCCCAGCTCTCTTTCCCCTGAGGGCCCTCCTCTGTGGGGTTGTTGGTATTTACTGTGGGGTCATGGAGGCCTCCTTCTATGTGGGGTTCTGTGCCTCAGGATAGTCCTACCCACTCTGTGGCTCTTACAATCTTTCCACCGCCTCTTCCATAATGTTCCCTGAGTCACAAAAAAAGCATCACTCCCTCAGTCATTCACTGTCACATCATAGATAATATTTGCTAGTTTAAATGCTTGTATTCTGTCTAGAATTTCCATTGAAGCTTAATGCCTAATGCAATGGTATTAAAAAGTATAGCCTTTGGAAAATGATTAAGTAATCTAGACTCTACCCAAATGACTAAATTAGTGTTTTATAAAAGGGCTAGGGAGAGCTCACTGAAGTCCCTTAAGCTGTCCCACTGTCATACCACGTGAGACCACAACATTCCTTTTCTTTGGAGGATACAGTACAATAGCCCTCAGCAGACACAAGCCTTCATCTGAGACTTCCCAGCCGCAAAAACGATGAGAAATAAATCTGTGTTGTTTATAAATTATCCAGTCTGCAAATGTTGTATAGCAACACAAACAAATCAAAATGTTATTCAGTGAAGAAATACTTCTTCTGCACCAGTGTCTAGAGAAACTATGTCAGGAGTCTCTATCTGGGACAATGTCAATTGCCCCCATCATGAAGATGGCTTTCTTCGATTGGCCTCCTTACATTCTGTCAACATCACCTTTTCCCTGCATTCCTCTTTCCATTCTTCTCTTTCTTGCTCTGTATTTATTACTTTTCTTTCTCGAATGTGTTCTTTTTTGCAACCACCTGTCTCTCATACCCACAGACATTCCTGAACCATGCAGATGACACTGAGGAAGAGACCCTCCGCTGTCCCTGTACCAGAGATTCCCATCCTGTAAATCCCACAGGAACAAAACAGGAACAAAGTGACAAACAAAAACTCTGCTGTTTACTTTCTCTGTATTTTATTTTCACATCAACTCTCTATACAACTACTCACCCATAAAAGATTTTCATCTTAAAAACCAAAACCTGGAGTCTTGTTTAGGCAATGGCAACCCCATCTCTTCCATGACAGACTCTCAAAATTAGCTACTAATATTATTAATACTGTTCACAACATAAATGGATGATTACATCCTTATTAGGTGACATTCAATGTCTAAAGCACATAGTCCACTCACTGACGCTCTTTTCTGTGGACACCTATCTATCCATGACCTCATATAAATACCCTTCCCAGTACAGCTTAGAATAAGACTGCTCTCTGACCACGTGTGTTCATCAGAGGGAAGGTTCTTGACTAGAGCCCTGTGGAGTAGAAGCACACTGCCATAGTCAGCTTCAGTTGTTGGGATGAACTTCCAAACAGACAGAGTTTATGAGAAGAAGGGATTTATTTGAAGCTTACAGATCCAAGTAGAGAAGAGGGGAAAAAAGCAGCCACCAGCACCTCCAAAAGCAAGCACACTCAGGCCACAAATAGCAGGGACTCCAGGCAGAGGCCTGCTTGCTCTCTGTATACCTATGGCTGGAATTCCAGGTCTGCCCCTAGTAACACCTTAGGGCTGGACCCTAGGATCTGCCTACAGTGACCTACTCTCCAGCTAGGAGGCTGGAGACAAGTTTTAATAAACTACTAAACTATTGGGACATACATTCAAACTACCACACACCCTTTTCCCAAATGAAGTATTTTTTTTTCTAACAGAATTCAATGAAGGAATAATGATTATGTCTGTTGTCATCATTAAGTCTTGATGCTTTTTATCTGGGGGCATTAGGTTAGTCCTTCTACAAATGTTTAAATGACAAAATTTGAAAACTAAAATAACAATAAGGGCAAAATAAAGGGAGAAATCTGTACGAGAGCAGTAAGAGCAAGGAAATGAGACCAAGAAAGTTGTCCATTTAAAATGTCAAAACTGGGAAATAAAAGGAAAAGCAGTGAGCTGAATATAGTCCAGACCCGTAAATGCATGTAGGAAAAAGGAAAGAAGATAAACCCCTCAATCAGGCTCAGATCTTGCTTAGCCCTGGCCAGGTCCTTATGGCTGGCTGATGTGTTTACAAGAAACACACAGGTCTGCGTTAGTTCCTAATTAGATTAGGATGGATGCCAAGGAAAGTAGTAGTGTTTTTAAATGGAAGGCTATGGTTACCAATGGATATCAAAGCCTTGACACAGAAGTGGCCATGGCAATAGCTGACAAATGAAGCTACATAATTGGTCCCCCAAGACTGAAGTAACTCATGTTTCAACTCATGAGAGGGGAGGCATGCAAGAGGAAGCTGCCCTTGAAGAACCTCAGCATGTCCAAAACGGCACAGTGTCAACTCATTAAATTTGTTGAAACTATTAACCTGGGTTGGAATGAAGGCAAAAAGTAATTGATTTTTTTAAAAGTGATAGATTTTAATATGCCATTTCCCTGTAGTACTCGCCTACCAAGGACATCCTTTCATTAAGAGTTTCTTCGTAAATCTCTGATGTCTATTTGGGAAGAAAAACAATTCGCCATCTCTACAATTTGTGGACCTTTTTTTGCCCCGCATTAGCCATTCTGAGAAATAAAATAATTGAATCAATTTTCCATAGCAAATTGTTCTTTCAGCTGAATTTACTCTCGTTAACTAGATAAATAAATAATGCTAGGCCATTTGGAATGGCCATCAGTGGCACTCATTCCAGTGAGTGGTGTGGATGGAATCTTACAGATCACAAATCTAAAACCAATACAGCCTGTCATCCAACAAAATGTCATCAAAGAGCTCAAAGAATCCATTTTTAAACTGGGCTGCCAAGGGAAAAGCTGGAAAAGTTCAAAGTGCATGGAAATCCAAGCTTCTCCTGAGCATCTCTTGCCAATCAGCACAGTTATTTTGTGTGAAGATCATTTCTCTACCATTTCGTTTCCCTAGCACTGTGTTCTACTCTTAATGAACTGTACGAATATGTATTGAAAATGGCATTTATTGCTAATGAAAATACCTTCTTTCCTTCTGTGAAATTCTGGGCTAGGCCCAAAACAGCAAGTAAAATACTACGCAGGTGCCATACACCCTGTTCCCACTGCTGAGTTCTATCTAGAACTCGATTTCACAATCCTCAGGTAGAGATACAGGGAACTGTGTGGTACTGGGCTTGGAGAAAATGACTTGTCATTTTTTTTTGTTTTGCCTGAAATAGTGGTTTTCAACATGGGATCATTTGCACCCAAAAAAAAACGCATTTGACCACTGCTGAGACATGTTTGTTACAACTGAGTGAAGAGGACCAGGAAAGCTGCTGAACAGCACAGAGCACAGAGGAGAGCCCAAATAAGTGAAGGAAAAAATCATTTGGTCTAATATGTATGTCACTAACATCTCTGAGACATCGTTAGGACACAGTCTAGAGCAGTGGGACTGTCCAACACGAGAAAGCAGTAGTTTCCATTTCTTATTTGCCGCCGCCATAATCTAAGTCCTCATAGCATTAACTTGACATCAACAACAAATCAGCTTGCATGTATCCCAACAGCCTAATAAGGAAGAAGCTACAGTCACTATTATACAGTCCCAAAACCTGAAGCATTGGCAGGCTGTGAGCCACCCAGTTCACACAGCCATGGAAAGGAGGATGCAAACCCAGGTTTATCAAATTCTAGAAGTAAATCTATAAGCTACGCCCTCGGCCCAAATTCATAGCACAAATAGAAAGGCAAGGAGAACACTTAAATGCAAAAAGGTAAATTGAATAGTTTTTAATGAGCTGCAGGAAGAACTCATCTGTATTTTAGAAGCCCAGGACGAGGAGGGTTCAATCCTCAGACTCGGAGCATCCTCTCGTTTTTGTCACTTTAAGCACACGGAATGACAAGAATCCACCCAGGCTGCATATGGTGAATCAGCCCAATTTCTATCTCTGATGAATTCTCCAAATCTCTCTAGTCTCATTTTATGGCTGAAAAAAAAGTCATTTATAAACTAACTCAGAGCTCACTTGTATATTTAAGAAGTAATATTGTCCATGGAATCTTGAAGTAAGGTTTTAGGCCTGACTGATACTGAGCAGGTTGGGGAGGCTCAGGCAGTTTCTCCAGGTATGTTGCTGTGTGTGAGAGGCCCTATTGGAACTCCGCTAAATGCACTTTGGTGTTGTGACCTATCACAGGCTAAGATCAACATTTGTCTGGGATGCCAGGACCACTAGCATTTGAAGAACACACACACACACAAATACAACTGTGATTTGAAGTGCACTCAGCTCATTGTTGCCATCTGTGACTTTGGGAAGTGCCTTTTGTTATTGTCAGGGGGCAAAATGGGGGGAGCTTAGGGAACATATGTGAAAAGGGTCAAAAGCATCCTTCCCAGAAAGGCAGTGAGCAGTGGGGGTTCTGAAAAGCTGATAAAGCATCTAAACAAGATAACTTGTAGACAGTCCATACCATAGCTTGGCCTCCCCCAGTGGTGGTCATATTTAGTGTTGCATAAGAGTGATATCTTTATATCACTGAGTTCACAAGATTGGAACTATATGGGACCAGTGTTTCTAAGGTATGTGGGTCTTTGTGACTGTAAATGGATTTGCATCATTCTATGATTATTCCAGCAAGGCCTACTGTACCGTTCTCTTTCATACAGCTGCCTTCCTCCCGCAGTGGCAGAGTTGTCTTCTTAATTAGAGTGAGAAGCTCTTGAGAAGGCGCCAGGCCATGTTCATATTTTTATCCCCAGGACATAGCAGGGAATTTGGCACACATGGATGCATAAGAGAACATCAACAATGTAGTAATATGTTGAGGGAGATTCTAGGGAAATGCAACAAGCCTATTACTTCCAATTTTATTTTAAGTGAATTAGATGAGAACATAGAAGACTTATTATTTTTAAATGATGTGGGGATGGTAGGGTTAGCTATACAGGTTGCAAGCCAGAAGTAAAATAGGGAGAGAAAAAGAGAGAGAGAGAGAGAGAGAGAGAGAGAGAGAGAGAGATCTTTCAGGCTTTACTATTTGACCAAAACTAACAAGATACAATTCAGTTGAAATAAATGTAAAAAACCTTCACTTGGGTTCAAGCACTCAGTTGCGCAAAATGCAAGCCAAGTTTGTCTTAGTTTAGTAGTCCTTTGTGTGGTAAAACTTCAGGGATCTCACTGACAGATATTTTATCTGAGCCAAGTGCATGATTTGGCTGCCAGAAGAGCTGGGGGGAGGGGGGCAGGCTCAGCTGAATGATTGTTGATGATGTGCTACCTGTCTAATTAGGAAACAGTTTGAGGTGGCAATCTAACACACGAAAGAGAAGGCCATGGGCCTGATGTAGTCAACACTGTCATGTCCTATCAGCACCTGGCTTCAGCTCTGGATACCACTCTGAAGAGGGATCCTGACCAAGATGTCTGCCAAGTGGAACAAGCTCCAGATACCAAACCCTATGCTCCCATGCTGAGCAGCTGGAAAAAAAAAGAAACCCTTGGAATGTTTAGGCTGGAAAAGGAAAGGCTTTCCCTGGATATTTTGGTAACTGAATGAGGAAATGTGTCCCATTTTCCCTGCCTCACAATCTCCTTGCTTGGAACCGCCTGGCCTCTATGTTTACTTATGATTAAGTCTCTCTACTGGCAAGGATCTGGGAGCATGAGTCTTGTACCTACTAAGGGAAAGAACCCAATTTAGCTACTCAGTTGCATCATGACCTCACACTGGCATGGAGGACTGTCACCCTTGGGACTGTCCACTCTCCATCTCAGGGTGAGTCTTTCTTTGGTCTTATGGTCTGTTGTCTCTCTTAGGATGTTATCATCTGCCTGCCCTGTGACCTAGGTTCTTCCATAGGATCCCTTTGGAAGTTGATTGTCACTGTCCAGGGATAGACATTGCCTTGAGGATCTCCTCCTGGGGTCAGTGTTTCACCTGCCAGGCTTGATTATCTAATCTCTAAGAAAAGAAAAAGATGCCTTGTGATAAATGGAGCCTGAAAAAGCTGTTCTGCAATTAACATGAAAGGATATCCATGGTCCCCTGCCACAAGGACTGATCCAGACGGCCCATGGAGGAGGATATCCAGCTGATTGGGGATGGGGAGGGGGGGCATTGGGGAATTGGGGATAACAACTCATTGTTTGCCCACTAAATAATGTAACTCATTATGGACAATAAATATATATTTTTGAAAAAAGAAAGGATTCCTGCATTTCTTGTGAATTAGACTCAATTGATTCAAAGGTAGAGACCCCTGAGCTTTAGTGTAACAAAAGTCACCTAGAGAGCTGGTTTAAAAATATAGAAGTCTGGGCTGGGAGATGGCTCAGCAGTTAAGGCGCTTGCCTCCAGTGCCTAAAGCCCTGGGTTCAATTCCCCAGTACCCACATAAACCAGGCCCACAAGGTGGTGGCCCTGGTGTTCTCTCTCTCTCTCTCTCTCTCTCTCTCTCTCTCTCTCTCTCTCTCTCTCTCTCTCTCTCTCTCTCCCTCTCTCTCTCTCTCTCTGTATCTCTCTGCTTGAAAATGAATAAATAAAATATTAATATGTATATATGTCCAAGATTTCAGCAAATCTAGGTTGGAATCTAAGCATTTCTGACAAATCTAGGCCCCTCAGGATCTACCCCAGGTGACTACAATATACATGAATGTGATTTAAATTTTAAAACACTGAGGTTGGGACGATGGCTCAATGATTAAAAGTGCTTGCTTGCAAATCCTGATGGCCTCAGTTAGATTCCCCAGAACCCACATGAAGTCCACCAGACAGATCGGCACATGCATCTGGGCTTCATTTGTAGTGGCAGAAGGCCCTAGTACACTCATATTCACTCTCTATCTTTCTCTCTCAGATAAATAAATAAAAATATTTATTGAAAGAAAATAAAACTTTGTACAGGCCATGGATTTGTGAATTAAGTAGATTTCACCATTCCTCACTGAATAAATATATTTTAAAACATCATGTTGTATGTGATAAATACATGCATTGTTATCTTTCCATTTTTTAAAAAAATGTAAAAGCATTCTTCATAGAAATATATATTTACTAGAAACCAACTCTATTTTTATGGACATTATTCTTTTTCTGAATTAAGTATTAACACTGTTCTGTAGAGCAATTGTTTATTTTTTAAAATTTTGGGTTCAAGAACCAGGATGTCAAGATTCCAATCCAGGCTCTCTACTTCCTGAAATCTCAACATCTTAATTTTTCTCTTCTTCAAAATGGGATTAATATTAGTAACAACCTCATAGTTAAGGGAGACTAAATCCATCAAGTCCCATAAAGTTTCTAGCACAGTTTTCATAAGAGTAAGTATTCAACATTGTGATTACTTTGAAGTGGTACTGACTATATTACCCTTCTTTTGCACTTGAGAAAACTGAGGTTTAAGGGAATGAAATCAGTTGGATTCCAATCCCTGAGTGTCTCTCTTGCAAGGTTACATGCTAACTGTATGTCCCCAAGTTCAAATGCACATTCTCACCAGCTAATCAAATTCCTTTGGTAAGACTGAACAGAACTGATTCTAAGATGCCCATATCCAAATAAGGAAGAAACAGAGACCTCAAACTCCACCATGAATGATTTCACAAATGAGAAAATGAAGGGTGGAAGAGTGGAGTGATAGCAGCCAGAGTCACACCAAGAAAGGACAGAATCCAAAGGTGAACCTATGTTTCCTCTGCCGCTGCCTTGGGGCTCTTGTCGCTACTCTACATTGTCCACCTTGTGACTGAAGCCTAGAGCCACTCGCTGACCACATGGGAAATTCTCCTCATTCAAGTAAACACAAATGTTTTAGAAACAAAGGTAGGAACCCTGAATGGAATGCAGAGTGGAATGGTTCTTGTATAAAGACACTGCCACCCACAAAGATGGAAACAGCCTACTTCTTGATAAATATTTATCTGCTGTTGCACAGCCATGGCCCCAGTTACTTACCTAACAATTGACATTTCAAGAATAACAAAAAAAAAGGTATGATAGGGAACATGACCTTAAAACAAGGCAAATTTAGTAAATTGACATAGAAATGGTTTGGGAAACAAGCACCCTGATGTCTGAGATCAGCCCTCACCACTTCCTCTGGCATCGTTGACCTCTCAAGTATTCAGTTTCATTTATAAAAAGTGGGGGCGATAGTGTCGACCACGAAGAGTGTCAGGATGAAAATAATGTCACAAAAGGAAAGCAAGCTGTTCCTTTCAAGCAAACAAGGAATTCACGGAACCATGTACATAGGGAAAACAAGTTCAGGATGCTGGTGTACAGGGAACAGAGAAAATCCAGTCTGCATTGTAGCCCACCTCATAATAGAAATGTTTGTAAAAAAGTCTGCATGTAACCTAAAATTAGGCCAATCAGTATTTCTTGTTAAAAATACTTAGCCTTACTATATTAATGGTGTGTAATCTAATGTCCCCTAGGGCAAAGAGCCTCTCTCTATCTCTCTAATCCCCAGTCTGAATTCAACATCAACATCCAAGAAAGGGTTTATGAATACATGAAAGGGTGAATTAATGTCATGCAATATACCTCAAGAAATAATAATACATACAATCCTTTATTGCAAATACACTTGGAGAGTTTTGTAATCCAAGGGTCAGAAATCTTTATCTACAAAGGGATAGAAAATAAATATTTTAGGTTTGAGGGGCAATGGTTCTTAAAGTGAAAACAATCCACCCTCAAAGATGAGAACAGCATATTTCCTGATAAATATTTATTTTCTGTCACATAACCACAATCTAAGAGACTTGTTTAAAAACTGATACCTCAAGAGTAACCAAAAGGGAGCACTGTCAGGAGGAAGGGGAGTTGACTTAAAATCGAGGCAAAATTATAAAGCTATATATAATATAAACATCATATATATGTGTTGTATATATAATTCACACATATTGTATGCACATAAACTCAATTTTTCCATAATGCAAGGAAGCATAAGCAATGTACTCACACACACACCAACACACAAATGCATATATATACAAGCACATACACACAAATGAACAAGACCAGTATGCCTGCATGATTTATAAACTCTAAAATTAACATTTAATACAATTTTAATGTGTAATAAGGTATTCTTTTATAATTTAAAATTATTTTAAAATGTAGAAACTATTGTCAGCTTATAATCCATACAAAACACATGGGCTGGGCTGGAGAGATGGCTCAGCGGTTAAGGCACTTGCCTCCAGTGCCTAAGGCCCCTGGTTCAATTCCCCAGTACCCACATAAGCCAGACCTATAAGGTGGTGGCCCTGGTGCTCGCTCTCTCTCTCTCTCTCTCTCTCTCTCTCTCTCTCTCTCTCCTTGAAAATGAATAAATAAAAGATTTTTAAAAAAAACACATGGGCTGTAATGTGCCAACTGCTAAACTACAGTGCACACCACCAACCTCTGTGAATGTTCCCATACAAGACCATTTCAAATTGCTTCTGTAAGAAATGAATCAAAATTCATTTCACCAAAACTTCTAAATCTTCTTGTACATAGGACTAGATTTAAAATAGGTACAAATGGTAACAATATTTGAGTTTCAACCTTTTGTTTAGGCAGATATGCCTGCCCTGCGTCATGATAAAAGTGTAAAAAAATTATTGTGAATATGATTAAGAAAATTCGCTCTGTTGCTATGTCTATTTCCTTAGACCTAAGGAATGATCTTTTAGGATTACAGTGATAGCTCAGTTGGTAGAATGAGAGCCTGAGTTCAGATCCTCAGTCCCCATGTAATGTAGAGCATGTGCCACACGCCTATAAACCCAGTACCCAGGAGATCAGCTGGCTAGCTGGACTAGCCAAATCAGTGACTCTGCCTCAATAAATAAGGCAAAAAGCAATCGAGGAAGACATCTGATATCAATTTTTGGCTTCTACATTCTTGCACATCCACACTTATAAGTGTGCCCAAATACATACAGATACATATAAGCACATATAAACACGTAAAATCACATGGATATGAAAATACACACATATACATCCCACACATGCATACACACAAAAAGATCTTTGAAAAAAATCAATCAATATTCCATGAATTTGAGTCATTCAATATACATTAGAATCTTCTTGTGAAAGATTAAACTTTATAATATATTGATGTTTGTGTTCAACCCATGTACAGGATGTAAGTGAATTAGTCATACATGTTTACAGAGTTCAGATAAGCATCCATGCTCTTATACACATTGTATTTATGTTATCTCTGGCACTGTCACTTATAAAACGTTAATGCAAGAAATAAAAAAAAACAGGTGCAGGATATCTTTGAGATATAAGTCTCAACTAATCTCTTTAGTCAGTTTAACCAAATTGGAAACAAAAACTATGAAAATGAAAGCATTTTTAAGTACTCTTAAACTCAAACAAGTACAAGCTCCTCATATACTCATTTTGATTTAAAAACAGCATTATTTATGGCTTGCTGGGGAGCAGCAGACATAATCTATCAAGGGCTGCTCTCTGAGCACACAGAGAACTCACTGTGAAATGATTACCTGGGGCCCGTCACTGACTCACCTGAACTTTGACAAGTTAGAACTTCTTGAGTCACAGTTTCCTCTTGGCTAACTTCTCATAAAAATTCTTTTAGTCATGTGCTTATGATTCAAAGAATACTTAATTGCCACACTTTACAAGGGCAGGACGCTGGATGGAAGCCAAGGGGGAAAAATAGGCTCAATGACCAGAAGTTGTGGTTTTTGACCTGAGTCAGTACTGAAAATTAATCAAGGAGCAGTCACCAAGAATCAAGAACACTGACTAGCTGGTTCATTGGTGGAGACCTGGTTACTATTTAAAAAGTGTCAACATTCACTGTCTCTCTGAATTCCTAATTTAAATGCTAGAGAAAATAGGAACAGAAACTATCACAATATGGTAAAGACCATTTACCAACATTTTCATTAGTAGGCCAGGCATGGCAATACACACCTTTAATCCCAATAGTCAGTAGGCTGAGGTAGGAGTTCAAGGCCAGCCTGGACTCTAGAGTAATTTCTGGGTCAGCCTGAGTTAGAGTGAGACTCTGCTTTTAAAAAAATTCAATAACATACCTCAGGGTAGGCAATAAAATATTAAAGGTATTCTCATTAAAAGACTAAAAACCAAAAAGTTCAATTACTTCATTAATAAATGATGTTGAATTTTCTCCATAAATCAAAGAAATAAGAAAAGAAATAAGTAGCATGAATATTAAAGGAGATAAGCATCCTTACTGACATAATACAAATGATTTGTATTAAAGTGTTAGAATTTGGAAGAGTAATGGTTATATTAGTGTAAAATAAAAGTAATTGATTTTCTATGTGTGAGCAATCAGAATTGAAGTCCTGTATTTACTGAAAGTTTCAGGATATTTGTGGATAAAATTGTAAATATTATTGAGTTTTCTAAGTAAGAGACATGATTAGTTCCCAAACTGATCGTATTATACCATAAGAAGTTTAATATCGGTCATTCAAAATAAATATACAGTTAGTGTATATAATTCTTTATCAGAATTTCTACCATATGATTATAAAGGTAGTCATGGTCAATTTGAATGTTCATTTTCAGATTAACTGTAGAATGATCAGCAATTTTTGGAATAATATGAGCAGTTGGGATCTTGCATAATCACATAACTAAATTTATTTTATTTATGGGCTGGAGAGATGGCTCAGTGACTAGCATCAAACCTCTATGGTCGTGTTACAGAAGCAGGTGAATAGATCAGAAGAGAAGGTATATAACATTTGCATATAACAGAACCCAACAGATTATAAAGAAGGTGTTTCAATTCTGCAGAAAAATATGACGGACAATGTTTTTAAATTTTTATTTGCTAAGTTACTGCTGAACTCGATACCAATTTAATGGCAAAGCTTTCTTGGTGATGTAAAGGCCACTGCTGTTATTTTCCAAAAAGAAAAAATCAGCTCTTTAGTTTTAAACTGAAAATAAGAGGCATTCAAAGATGTATGGATTACAATCAATTTTTAAATATATTTAATGTTTTGAGTTGGTAAATTCCTTCCCTTCTTTTCTTTTGGAAGCATGAACCCAATCTGCATAATTTCTCCTCTCACAAAACTACATCACAGAAAACATTCTGCATTTGTGCACTCATGTGCAGGCGTGTGACTAATTGTCTCACATACTCCCATTAATTTTTTTCATGGAAACAAATCCATTGTCAGGATAATGCACCACAGAAGTTGCCATGCTACCATGTGGATAAGCCATTTACTTAACACTGTTCTTTCAGAAGCAACCAGATCACAGGATTTTGAGAACACATCAATCTTTGCTGTTACTGTATGGCTCTAGACAATCATTTAAGACATATCTTATTTTCCCCACTTGTTAAGAGGGCATAATCATTTATAAAAAATACAATTATTAAGTCAAGTAGGATGGTGCTGGGGAGATGACTCATTGGTTAAAGGTAATTGCTTGCAAAGCCTATACCTGTTCAGTAACCCATGTAAAGCCAGAAAATCATTGGTTTGCTGTGGCAACACACACACACACACACACACACACACACACACACACACACACACACACGTACATACATAAGTGCTAATTAATAAATAAATGAAATTTAAAGGGACTATCAAGTAAGACAAATAAAATATACAAAAGGACTTAAAAACTGTTTGAATGTCTTTAAACACAAACATCCTTTTCTAGCACATTTGCATCAAGGTTTGGCAAAGAGTGTGTAAAGAAGAGGGTTAAAATTTAAAACTTAAGGAAGATTAACAAAATGCACAGTAGATTCTCTCCTAGACATCCTACAAAACAAAACACACAGTCACTATTTTTGTTAACAGTACTAGTGAAAGCAAGTTAGGATGGCATGTGCAAAAACGCAGAAAGACAATTGATTTGCATTGGGTCTGCTATTCCAGATAGACTTGCACTGGGCTTTTTAGGAAGCCTAAACTATGCATATAATTTTTATTTCCCCATTTCTGATTAAAAGACATTTTAATGCCCATTCTATACATCCTTCCAATGTCTAACCAGTAGTTACTCATTTTATTTTTACTTCATTTTGCTCTATTTCAAATTTATTATCATACCAACTGAACCTTAATCAATTTTTTTCTGCAAAATTCCATGATATCTGTCTCAACTTCCCTGCATGTTTTTGTAGTTAGTTTTGTGTCTACATCAGTACTTCTATTATTCATATGTTTTTAGAAGTTTAAAACCCATCCATAAAAATTAACTAAGGCTGAAACTTGGCAGCCGCTTAGAAGCACATTTTGTTTTTACCAACCTTCAAGAAATTCCATATGGCTATTTCTAAATCCCTGTATCAGGCTTAACTAAGAAAAATCCTGGCTGACATGAGACACTTATTTAGGCTAATTCACTTCAAACAAGGGGCTTTGATTCTTTTTGCTGGTTTTTTTTAATGTCATTATTCTATGACTGGCTCTCAACCCTCCTGCAAGTCCTTCAGCCCCTGATGGCTGCTGGCCTGGGACACTTGCAGCCCAATACTTCTGGAATTGAGATGTTACCTAATGTTTTCAGCTGTCACAGGGCTATGAAGTGCTCGGGAAGTTAATGTCACACTGGAGATCCCTGTGGCTCAACCATACTTGCCCTCTGTCCTCTGTCCCACGTAAAGATGTGCGCTTTCAATTTGTAGTCACATCCAAAATACCCCAAGGGAACACGGAAAGAAGTTACTGCTCACCATAAAAACAGAGCTACCTCCACTCTGGAAAAAAAAAATCAGGCTACTGCTTTAAACTGCTGGGAAAGAATATCCCATGGATTTTTCTACACTTTTTCCCCCTTGATGCAGAAGTAACTCCTCTCCCAGATTACCTTTCCTAGGATGTGTATGGTACACACAGCCTTGGAAGACAAAAATGGTTTTGCCCCCTGGGGGAAAGAGCAGGCAGGCTCCCTGTCCAGTCTAAAGAAAGTGTGGCAGGCTGACTGCCCATTGCTAAAGATGAAGGATCCTGAAGTTCAAGATCTGATCCTACATGTGAACTTACTTGGGCTGCGTGCTGGCTATGGCTGTGAACAACGAACTGCCCTTCATCTTAGATGCAGGAGTCACCCTCCTGGAGCAGCATTCAAGGATCTGTGGCAGGCGTCGCAAACAGGGCCACGTTCTGACCCTTCATGGTTTTTGTCGTGCACACACATCCTGAACATCAGCTAGTTGGAAGCTGAAGCTACGCTACTTTGTCATTTTCTTATTTGATTTAACATTTGATCATATGAGCTACTAAATAAACGATACCAAATAAGCATTTTTGTATAAGTGTGGGGTAGGTATATAAATTCAAATTGGGAGAAGGAAGTTCCAGGCAACTCCCTGAGAACAGAGGCTCAAGGAAGGAATGAGACATGAGCCAAACTCATTCTCCTGTGTCCGGTCTCCTCTCCACTCTGCTATGGGAACTTGAAAAAATCATTAAGCAACAAAAGCTCTCTAAAAATACCTTTGTCGTTTAGATTGCTCTTGGAAATACACTGAGCATCAATATTGCTTTGTGGGAGAAGAAACAGATGACAGAATGCGGCCTGGAGATCAGAATCCTCTAAGTTATGTGGAATTCTTACAGGTCTGGGATCAGGTGAATGAGAGATCATTTACAACTCACCTGAAAAACTTACCTGTCAGGGGTACCAAGTCCTAGTATTTAAAATACTGCAAATGGGTTTTTCTGAATCTTTCCCACCACCCCTCCCTACCCCAACCAAATTTAGCCTGGTTCTTTGGCCCGCATTCATGACAATGTGTAATTTAGTACACCACTGTCAGAGGAAGATTTAAGATTCCTTTAGAGAATTTGGGAGTTTTGAGGCTAATTTGGAAGCCCTTTTAAGATGAAAGGGCCAGTGTGCTGTGTTCAGGGGAAGCAGCCAAGTTGGTCAGAGGCATGAGAGCTTGGGGTAACTCATAGTAGCCAAGAAAGAGAGGCCCAGTTTGGGCTTGAGCAGGGCTCCCTGGTGTGCGGCAGCAGAAAAGCCCATGTGGGAACTATCTGCTCAAATCTCAAACAGGGCTGGATCATATTGTTATTGGATCAAGGAGTTCCTTAGCATTAATGATGTAGAAAGATCAGAACTTGTCACCGTTTCTCAAGCCTTCCACTCTTGCCATTATTTTTAAAGTCTCGGATGGAAAACCTTAAGCCCTCTCACCTCATCTTAATCTCACAACAAAGATGACACTAAGTATACAGATGGCTGGGGATCCGGGACACCTTGGGGAGATAAAAGCAAAATGTTTTCACCAACAGAACCTCAGCCAAGACAATGGTTGTGCTTACCCGTCAGGCTCATGTTTAAAACCTTTACAATTCTAACCTCAGAAGAGCAAATACCTCACAAATCACTGCTAAGTTAAAACAGAGAAAGTTTGACATGGATTTGGTGTTCATGACAGAAAAGAATTAATAGTTCTTGGCCTCAAGGACGCTCAAGCCCATGCAGGTGGCGGGCATCACTCCACCGGGCACGGCCAGCACACCTCAGCTGGGCCCATTCACCAGCTCCTGGCCTCTCTGCAGCAGACACTGCCAGTTGGAAGAAACTGAGCTGAATGGTGGTGGTTTTATAACGAGGCTAAGTAGGAAAAAGAATGAATGAAATAATTTTTTTCCTGTGGCGAAAGCAAGTCTAAATAATGAACTCAGACCTTCAGAGGCAAGAGGTTTGATGCACTTAGCAGCTGCCCTTCCCACAGACACTCATCGTGTGGCCATGCATGAAGCACTATTCAAAGTGATCACTTGAACACGGTTTTGCATTCTGGGCAGTGGAGCAATCGGAGGGTGTGAAGTGGCATCTGAAATTTACAAGCTGTGACGGACATAAATGAAACGCTGCATTTGTTTGTTTCTTTTAATGGCCCGTAGGCATGCTGGCACTCATTAAATGCTTCTTAAAAATATTGGCACACATTGGTGTTTTGCTCATGAAGGTTTATGTACATCATTGACAGCATCATTTGAGAAGGCTCCCGTAAAAAAGTAAGTATATGCATTCACTTCACAAAATTATTTCATATTAATTAATTCGCAGGAGTCGTTCACTGTGTTCAAAACAACCACAGTTCATGTTCCAGAGATCTTCATTTGAAGCTTCTCGTGCCCCCAGGTAAATCCACACCTCTCTCAGATTTTGCCAAGCTTACAGGTCTATTAGGTTTCCTAAAGTCAAAGTTTAAAACATCTGTCACGAGAATGCTTCGGCAATTAATCTGATAATTAAACACTTTAATGAGCATGTGTCTACTTCTATTAGGTGTTATTAGGCCAAATGCTATCTCCTTGGGGTGTGGGTAGAGAACAAGAACCAACTAGATCAATTATTTGGACCAGGTTAATGGGTAATGAAATCAATGCATTGTTTAACTGAGACCAAAATGTTACTATAAATCATTTATAATTAAATTCCCTGAGAAAAGACATCAGTGAGGGTAGATGTAGTTCCTCCATCCTCTCTTCCCAGCCCCATTTTAACCACAGACAGCAGATAAAGAAAGGGCAGGAGTTAAAAGAATAAACACAGAATGTAAATTGAAAGGATATCTAACCCCAGGCAATTGGATGAGAAACTGGTTGCAGAATACCTACAGTGGCTGACTTCCCCACAGCCTCAAGTACACGTATGCACTCAAGTCAAGGCGGGAAATTACGGTGTGAAGAAATGGAGCTATCCACCTGCCATGACTTTTCATACCCTCCAAAACCTGTGTTGATATTTAACTGTCACTTTGACAGTATTAAGAAGGCTCTGAGCATTACTATGGAAATAAATGAAATACAATATTTCTCACCTCATAATAACAACCGAGGCTGATGTCAAATTACTGTTTGAGTTACGGTATTGTCTTCCTCTGAAATAGAGAAAAGGAAGGAGCTAAAAAACACAATGTCTGAACTGAAAATTTTAATAAAAAGCTTCTACAGGAAAGTCAACCAGAAAAATCACAGAACGCAAAATCACTTTAAAGTGTTCAAACGAAAGGAAAGGATGAAAAAGAATGAAGAAAGCATTTGAGACTTATTAGAATGCCACATAGGAAAACGACATACATGCTATGGGAGTTCCAGAAGTCAAGAAAGAAGAGGAAAGGAAGGGAAGAAGGCAAGGAGAAAGGAGGTAAGGAGGGAGGAAGGTGAGAAGGGAGAAAGGAAGGGAGGAAGAAAGGAAGGAAAGAAAAGAAGTAGAAAGCTTAAAGGAATGATGGCAGAAATTTTCCTAAATATATGTAGGAAATGGATATCCAGATCCAAGCAGCTTAAAGAATTGGAAATATATTGAGTATGGAGAGGTGCTCATAATTACATAAAATATCACATTGTCAAAGGTCAAAGAAAAAGTGAAGTTTGAGAGCAACAAGAGAAAAAGTGACATTATAGAAAGGGAATCCACCAAAGACTATTGGTAGATTTTTTTTCTCAACAGAAAACTTCATGTCCATAGAGAATGACTAAATTTATCAAAATTTATATTCAAAGAGCTAAAAGAAAAAAAAACTTACTAACTGTAAATACTAAAACCAACAAAACATTCCTTAAGAAATTAAGCCAAAATAAACACTTGCCCAACACACACAAAACCTGAAGAAGAGTTTATCACTATTAAATCTTCCGTACAAGCTATGCTAAAGGGACTTAGTTCCTCAAATTGAAATGAACGAACACTAAAATGAAGTCACATGGTTGCATGAAGTTACTGGTAAATATAGATAGCCAAATTTAGATTGATGCTGGAATGGTGCTGTGTTAATCACCATAAACTATAATATAAAAGTTAAGAGACAGGGCTGGAGAGATGGCTTAGCGGTTAAGGCACTTGCCTCCAGTGCCTAAGGCCCCAAGTTCAATTCCCCAGGACCCACATAAGCCAGACCCACAAGGTGGTGGCCCTGGTGCATTCTCTCTCTCTCTCTCTCTCTCTCTCTCTCTCTCTCTCTCTCTCTCTCTCTCTGCTTAATAGAGAAAATTTTAAAAAAAGAGACAAAATAGTAAAAATAACTATAGGTACATAATGTGATAACTAATATACAATATAAGGTATATATTCGAAAATGTGTTTGTATTGCCAATTTTTCTTCATGAGGTTCTAACTACCTTACAAACATCACCTCACTGCAATTTGTTGTTTAAAAATTATACTCAGCCAGTAGGAATATAGCCTTTTCTATATTCTCTCTCTCTCTTTCTCTCTCTCTGTATCCTCTCTCCCCTTCCATTCTCCCTAGGTTTAAATTCACTTTCCAAAGGTATCAAAAATCTTGATTCTTTTGAAAATATCAAAAGTTCCCAAGTAAAACCTAGTGTATCATTTATTGCCAAAAGCATGGCAAGCCAATTAAATCACAATTTCACTTTTGGCTTTAAGACACCAGACAATGTAGCCAAGATCATCTTTCAGCAATCTAAATTAATTAGGCTTTAAATAGTTAGTCAAAAAGAAAGTAAGGAGGACAATACCAGTGCATTGGTGTGTTATTTTTGTAATCCACATCAGGTTACAATTGGTTTGTTTTCATATGATTGATTAATGAGCATTATTTGCACCATGATTAAAGTTTGTACTTCTATGTCTTTCTTGTTTAAAAGATGGAAGGCAAAAGGCAAGAGTGACAATACTCATACTGAGAAATTACACAACCAAAGTTTTGCTCATATCATGAGATGTGAATGCTCTCTTTCCAAAGGCACAATGCGGTAGAAAGCTTGCTCTCCACTAGTGCGTGATATGAAGAAATCTTAGGATTAGGCCTGGCTATTGAAAACAGCACCACAACGATGGCTTTTCCTTGAAGCCTACCATATGTGAGACACCCTGTGACAGCACAGTATGCTCGTATCTCATCAGCCAACACAACGGCCTCTCATTCATTAGATGCTAAACGTTATTATACTCCAGTTTATATAAATAAAATGGGGCTTAGGAAGATTTAATATCTCACTTCAATATTCACAGTAAGTGTGTGGCAAAGCAGAAACTTAAACCGGGATCTGCATGATTTCACAGCCTATGTCTGAACTCCTGCACGAAACGGGGAAAGCAGAAGTAGCATGCGCTGAATGTAAGAATGACTTTCCCATTGCTGTCTCTGATCATGTAGAGTGGGAGTCTTACTCTGAATCCAAGACATAAGAAACATTTATTCTCTTTGCAAGGTATGTACTAGGCAGTGGCTAGACATACAATATGGTAGCTGCTCTGACTGGAGTTTGAAGTCTGGTGAGGGAAAAGCCATTCTAACACAAGATGGAAATAATGAAACAGAGGGAAAAAACCATCAGCTCTCAGAGTGAAGAGTGGATTCCAGGAGGAGATATCAAAGCTGGTTCTCAAATGGTGAGTGGAATTCCTTACTGGGAAGACTCAAGGGAAGGCTCGTACACAGAAATCAGGGCTTGGTTGAAGGCACGGGAGACAGCAGCATGGAGACTGTCTACTGGGAGACAGGGTTCTATAGAGCTGGGGGTGGAGAGACTGAGGGGAAATGAGGCTACCAAGATGTTCCGGGGCTAGATTTCAGAACTACTTTATCTTCATAAGGAAAATGAGAATTTCCTTATGGAAAAAAAAATGAAGTATTTGTAGGAGACATGAATTGACATGATAAGAGACATGGTGTGATGGTTAGGTTTTGTTGTCAACTTGATCTTTTTAATTATCTTGGGTGGGTCTCTGAGGATGTTTACAGGAAGACAGCCTCTCAGCAAGGGCAGGATGTAAAGAAGCTGGAAGTAAACATCCTTTCCTGTGTGGGCAGTGCGGGAAGGAAATTCCAGAGACTCAAGAAGCCATTAAGTCTGGGATAGGATTGTAAAATCCCACCCTAAGCCTATATAAAGGAGAAGAAATCCTCTTTGGCCCCCCTGCCTGTTCCCTGTCCCATGTGTGTGGTATAGGTGATGGGTTTTTCTCTCTGCTTGGACCTGTGAAAGAGGGCCAACCTCTTTCACTGTTATGGAACTTCCCCTCAATCTGTAGTTTAAATAATCAGTTTCCTCCCATAAACTGTGCCTGGTTTGAAGATTCATCCCAGTGATGTGTGGCTGACTACAACACATGGGAAAGAAATTCTAGTTTTCACAATAGCCTTCATGAAAAGTGATGAAAGTCTGAATTAGTAGTGTTCGGGGAGAGTAGAGGATAACAAGAAGACAGCTTGAAAGATGTCGGAGAAGAAGAGGAAGAGGAGAGAGAAGGAGACAGAGGGAAAGGAGAAAGCTCTTTAGATGGTTAGAAACTAAAATGAGAAAGGCAGGAGAAGAAATAATAGAAGAGATTTTGTTTGAGATACAATACTTAGAGTGTCTGTGGGAAATGAAAATAAAGATAACTGCTGGAAATTCAGGGTCGAAAAATGGAAAACAGTTCGGTGGTAAAAGCATGTGTTATTAGTTAAAGAGGTAGAAGGTTATGAGATAGAAGTTGGATGACAGAGGGTAAAATTAAAAGCAACTTCAATTCCTAAGTGTGAGACCACCAAGAAAGAGGAGCCAGATAAGCCTGCCAACAACAATGGGCAGTGTGAAGAGTGGTCTTACTGTGGTTGGGGGGGGGGGATATTCTCATATGCTCTTGGATGATTAAAATAGACAATGAAGAGAGCATGTTCTCCAGCCTGTATTCAACTTCCCCATGCTTACTTCCATCTACAGGAACCACCTGCTTCTTCTTCTTCTTGGTGTCCGGCACATAGGTATTCTCAGAACAGAGGTGCAGTTTCACTATGGAGTGAACATATATTCATGCGCTGGTGATGATGACATTGACTGACAGCAGGATGAAACCCAAACATGCTAATCACCGAGATCCTGGGAACTTTGGCTGAGACTTATCTCCTCTCCCCGGTTTGGCCTGCATTCTCACACAACAACATTTTGTCTCTTTAAAAGCAATATTCAGTTCCTTGCTTGGTTATGGCATATATTAAAACCAGACGTAAATGATTTGTTCTTTTTACTTGAAAAAAAATTCCAGAAGTAAATGATTTGTTCTTTTTACTTGAAAAAAAAATCCTCTATAAGAACTTAGCTTTACCCTGAATTCAGTCATTCATTCACCAATAATAATTTGTCAGCTACCTGGTGTGTAGAAAGCTGGGGGGGGGGGGCAGTCAAATTGGAAAGCTTCCCCCACATTGAGCTTCCAGTCTAGAGGAGAGAACCTACTTTTAAGAATGGATGAGTAAAAGTGGATGTGAAGCCTCAGACTTGGTGGTGTAAGAGCTCAAGACTGAGTGGCAGTGGGTGGTGGAGGTGTAAGGAAAGGCCTCTCTGAGGAGAAGACATTTGATCTGAGGCTGGAATGAAGCCTGGAGCCAGCAGTCTGGGATTGAGAGAGGCGCATTCCTGGTGGAAAGAAGAGCAAATGCAACCCCCTGAGGCTTCGCACGGGATCTTGGCACTTTGAAAGAACAGTGAGTTCTTCCTGACCTTCAAAAATAAGTTGGGACGTTTGGGAGAAGTCGAGCAGAGTGAGTCACAGCTAAACTCGCTTCCTCCAGCTTGGCTTCTTGACCTTCCTGAAGATGTCTGATTCTTCCGATTTCCTTCTGAAAACCTAGGGGTGTCCCATATTTAATCCATCTGTCTGAAGAAAGTAGAAGAAAGACTGAGAATTCTCCTCTTGGGGCTCCACCAGCACAGATGATTCACTTGTTTCAGTATTAAAGGAGGGTGCAAATTGCTCCCATGTCCTTTGAAATGGCGTGCCTGAGAAAAGAAGCCCTCAATAGAGGCACTACAGAGTCATTGCCTTGAGGCCCTCAACCTCCTTCTTCTTACCCCTGAGGCCAGCTGTCTCTGGAACTGTACATTTGGTCATGGGCACTGGAGAACAGGTAACCATTGACCAGTTCAGGCTTCCTCAGTGGTTTCAATTAAGAAAATGCTGACAGATGGGAATGAATGATGGAGTCTATGTGACTGAGATACAGCTTTCTAGAGAGATAAACCCAGAAGATTACTATTTCTAGACAAAGATAATATGCAAGTTATGTTCTTGGAGTACAGGTAACTTGCCATGCACTGTTGAAAGCAGTAAGGAAGATAATCAACCATTAATTTTAAAAAATGGGAGCTGGGGAAATAGCTTAATGAGTAAAGTGCTTGCCTTACAAGCATGAGGACCGGAGTTTAAACCCCACAACGCATGTAAAAGTGCTGGATGTGGTAACATGTACTGGTAACTCTAGCACTAGGGAGTCAGAGATAGGAGAATCCCTGCCTAGAGCTCACTGACCAGACAGTCTTGCCTAATTGGGAAACTCCAGGCCAATCAATGAAAGACCCTATCTCAGAAAAGGTGGGCAGTGTTGCTGAGAAATGACACTGCAAAGCTGTCCTTTGGCCCACATACACACACACACACACACACACACACACACACACACACACACACACACACACACACCTTTATGCACACACACTTATACACCCGTAAAAAGAAGAGGGGAAAGCTGGGCTTGGTGGCACACGCCTTTAATCCCAGCATTCAGGAGGCAGAGGTAGGAGGATTGCCATGAGTTCAAGGCCACCCTGAGACTACATAGTGAATTCCAGGTCAGCCTGGACTAGAGCGAGACCCTACCTCGAAAAACCAAAAAAAAAGGGGGGGGGGAAATGACCTGGGAACAAAATCTTAATGGTTATTAGGGATTAAAATTCATATTCATCATTTTCTCTTTAACATAAATTTACTTTTGCTCAATTAAAAACAAATAGCATTTCCTGCACAGTTACCATGTGTTTATATTCAATAAACAACAGATGAATTTAAATAGAAAAAACAGGGTGACCCACTTTGCTCCTATTAGATAAAATTGATTCCTTATAACTCAAAAGAGGGGAAAACCTCTACCATGGTTTAAGAAGGAGGGCCCTTTCCTAAGATCGATCCTCTGGGCTCAGTCTCTAAGATTCCAGTACACGTTATTTATCCCATATTAGATTTTCTATTATAAGAAACCTTAAAATATCCACTATTTGGGATAATCCAAGCTCGTTTGCTTGGATTGGGGAAAACAAAGTCATCCACAGGAGAAAGCCAATGCACATCTTGCCTGTTTTACAAGCCCCCTCTCTGGGAAAATAAGAAGGAGCAAGGAGTGTTGACAAGATATTTATTTTTCAGGCATGTAAAACCTGAGCTTTTTCTACAAAATCATGATTATTCTTCTCAAGTTCACATAAAAGAAGAAATATGCTCGTGGCCCCTAAAAGTAAACATCACATCATAGAATATAAACAATTAGAAGATAAACCATTTGAAAATGCTATCATCCCTTGATATTTGCAAGTAATTGGTTCCAGGATCCTCCACAGATACCAGAATCAATGCATGCTCAAGCCCCTTCTATACAGTGACATAATATTTACATGTAGCCTACACATATTCTCCTGTATAAATCATCTCTGGATTATTTATTTATAATATCTAATCCAATATAAATGTGTGTAAACAATTGCTGCATTGTTTATGAAATGAGAACAGTCTGTACATGTTAAGTAGGCATGTAAATTTTGTGTTTTTAGAACATTTTTGATCCAAAGTGAATTGAATCCACCGATGGAGAAGCATAGAATGTGGAAGGCATGCACTCATTCTTTTTTTTTTTAAGTGTTTTTTAAATATTTTATTTATTCATTTTCAAGCAGAGAGAGAGAGAGGACCAAGGCAACCACCTTGTGGGTCTGGCCTATGTGGGTACTGGGGAATTGAACCAGGGTCCTTAGGCACTGGAGACAAGTGCCTTAACCGCTGAGCCAGCTCTCCAGCCCTGCACTCATTCTTTAAGAAGATCTTCATCTATGATCTCTGCTGTCTGACCAAATTAAAACTAAGACAAAAATATGTGGAGACTACAATAAATTCTGTATTTTAAACGTAGTAAAGTATACTACTATCCTAAATAAATAGATTTTTTTTACAGTCTGAAAGTCAAGCGCAGGGCCTTTGCAGGCTAGGAAAGCCCTCTTCCAACTGAGCTACATCCACAGCCCTAAATAGGTGATTTTTAAAACCAGAAGTCATCAATCATCTTTCTTAAACAAAGATCAATAATTAAATAAGTAATATTTCAAATAACATTCAATCCTATCATCCATTAAAAAATAAAGCTCAAGACACAGCATGTTTTTCATAATTAATGGTGTGCTGCTGAGTTAAGTATTTTTCATACAATTTTAAAATTTCTTCCTGGACCCGAATGACTACCAACTGTTCAAACCCTTAAGACTAGGCACATAGAGATAGCTGTTTGCCTACAGCTCTATTCTGTATCATACAGTCCCTATAGGAACTCAACTAAAACTTACATCTGACTGCATCAGATGCACCTAAGGCCTGCACCGTAATCATAACAAATATGTAGGCTATTCGGGATAACAAAAATAATTTAGGTTGAACACAGTTTAAGGTAAACTTGGAAACTAAGCAGATAGATTATCCATTCTAATGCAAACAATTTCCACAGTAAGATTCCTTCCATTCTGCATTCATAAACTATATTTGAAACTAAGAAAAAGTTAGTCTCAGGTTCTTGAGCACAGGAATCCCTAGCCTTAATATTATAAAGTGAGTAATGGAAGCCTGGAAATTTCCATAGAAATATCAGATTTTCCTGCATTGTATTGATTTATTGAAATGCCTAACAATAGACTTCTAAAATGTATTCTAACCACAGGCTAGTCCCTAAAGGGAATTAGTTACAGATCAAGGTTATCCATTTTAAGTGAATTTGACAATAATAAACTGTTTAATAGTTTTATGGTTAACGTAGAAAATAATTGCCAGAGAATTCTTGGACCCCCAGCTAACAAGCATCGCCAATTTTTTGAAAAGTCTAAATAATGTGGAACTCCCTCCTTCAGTACCTGCTGCCAGTGGATCAATTACTTTCAGCCTAAAGTCTTTGTAGTGTCTGCTTTTCATTTAAGCTCAGGAGAAAACATTTTGTTTCTGGAATGATTTCTTGGAGAAAGGAGTCAGTCCCTTGACCGTTCAGTGCATTACCAAAATCCAAGGATTTTAGGGTTTTTCCTCCCCTCCTTCCTGCAGTGCCATATATTGCTGCCTAAAAATACCCACACATGGAGCCTTGTCATTTGGCAATAAAAATATCTAATTTCAACCATGATGGAAGATAGATGTTAGAAAGAAGGCAATCTAATTCAATTTCACCACTTAACCAGGGGCCAGATAAACGGGAGACTGCATCCAATGTACATAGTGCATTGACTGGGGAATGCTCGGTGTCACAGGCCGCACAGCATCCAAACACTTTTCCAAATAAGAAGCTTCTGCCAATGAAAGTAGCAAACTTACAGAGAACTACAGGGAAACCAGGGATTGATGGGAAAGACACTAATCATTTTTTATCATTAATATGTTGTTCATGCTAAGAAAACAGATGTGGTAAAATTTAGGGGGGAAAAAGTGAAAAAGACTTCCAAGTTTGAGTTTTGTTTTTCCAAGATAATCTAAAGTATTATTCACCAAGGGGTTTCTGGTACTTCTGGAGTTCTTTATATCCTTGTTTGAAAGAATTACTGAATGCATTTCCATGTAGCTTACTGAACAGTTGAGCAAGAAAAAAGACATAAAGTTTATTTAATTTCAATTTTCTCAGTTCTCAATTAGAGGAAGCATCTGAATTAGTTTTATGCCCTCTATGTAGCATAATATCTATACCAAAACCTTACAGTTGTGGAATACATAGTATATATACATACATATATTATATTATGTTATATAGTAATATATGTTTTACAGTCTGCTGAATACTTTAATTCTAGTAATAGTACAAATACCTTAAAGGTTTATAAAACTCTCATATATACATTATTTCATTTTTCATTGGTCTTGTTTTCATAGTTCATGATACTGGTTTACATGAGGAAATTTTTATATAATATATAATATAATATAATATCCATTATTTTTATCACAAATCCTTTGAAGTGTAACAACACACTTGGGTCAGGTGAACCCGGCTGAATACTAGGCTATCTATGGTCCCCTACCACAAAGACTGATCCAGACGGCCCATGGAGAAGGATATCCAGCTGACTGGGGATGGGGAAGGGGGCAATGAGGAATTGGGGATAACAACTCATTGTTGGCCCACTAAACAATGTAACTCATTATGGACAGTAAAAAAAATTATATAGAGCATAAAAAAAACCTTTGAAGTAAAAAGTCACTATCCTCATTTTCTAAATGAGAAAATGACTAGGTATACATTTTATTTATCTCATTCAGCATCATTTCTACTTCACCATGATATCTCTTTAATAAGGCCAGTGTATACTTACTGATTGTCTACTACATGATAGATAAGTATTGTGTCAATGAAAATTAAATTGTGACAATAAAAATGTGTCCACATTTTGGTGAACAAAAATCATCAGGCCTGGCCCTCAAAAGCATTCACAAAAATAATCATTTGATAACTTGCCCAAAAACCTCAAATGATAATTAAGTTTCTTTACTGGAGCCAAAAGTTACTGACTATACAGAAAAGTATAAAACCAGAAAAAACACTCACATTACAGAGGCTTCTTTATAAGTATCATTTTGACATGCATCTAAGCCTCCATTAAGAATATGGTCTTACAGATTCATTGCTGAATTCTAAGCAGAAAAAAACTATAGGTGAATTTCCCTGGTTAACAGAGAGATGCAGGTGGCTGATGCCTTTAGTCCCAGCACTCAGGAGGCAGAGGTAGGGAGATGGCTGTGAGTTCGAGGACAGCCTGAGACTACAGAGTGAATCCCAGGTCAGCCTGGGCTATAGTGAGACCCAACTTCGAAAACAAACAAACAAACAAAACAAAACAAAAATTCTCAATAATATGCTTACAAACAAAAATTCAACACATTTAAAAGAGCTTTTCTGAATAGGGCTCCAATCATCCAGAAAACAAGAGCAGAAATTAATGGATGGGGTTGCATGAAAATCAAAAACCAAAGAAACAGCTGAATAAAGAGCATACAGAATGAGAGAAAATCTTTGTCAGGTACACCACTGACAGGATTAATATCTAAAATATAGTTTTAACTCAATAAATGAAATACCAACAATTTCCAACCAAGGAAAATGCAAATAAATTGAAGATATGGGTCTCAAAAGGAGACATACAACTGGTCCATGAATACATATAAAACTTGGTCAAAATCCCTAATAATATAAGAAATGCAAATCAAAACTGCACCGCATACCCTTCTGAAAGGCTCTCAACAAGGAAACAAAGAGCAGTTGCCAGCAATGCTGGAGGAGGAAAAGGACCCAGATGCACTGTTGGTGGAAATGTAAATCATTGCAGCCGCTTTGAAACCTCTGTGGAAGTTCTTTAAAAACTAAGAAGAGAACGCTCACATGATCCAGCTATCCCACCTCTGGGTAAGAACCAACAGCAATCTACGTCAGCATCCAACAGGAATACCTGCATGTCCATTGGACTGCAGCGCTGTTCACAATAGTGTGCATGGAATCAGCCTAGATTCCTGTCAAAAAGTGAATGGACGAAGTAAATGTGGTCTATATACATAATAGAGTTTTACTCAGCCATAAAGAAAATTAAAATCATGCCATTTGCAGGAAAATTGTTGTAACTGGAGATCATTGTGTCAAGCAGAATAAGCTAGACTCAGAAAATTTGAATCCCAGTTCTACCAGCATATTAAAGTAACAGAATGCATTTGTAATATCTTAATCCCAAAATTTCAATGGTTTACTGGAATAGAAGTTTGTCTGTCATCAATAGACTATAAGTTGGGAAGAGATGAAGACTCCTCCATATAGTTATTGGTGAATCTAACTGAAGGTTGGCCATCTTCAGCATGTGAATCCCAGAATTTCCCTGGGTTTTGTTACCCAGCTGGAAAATGAGGAAAAATTGGAATGGAGAAAATCAAGTGATTTTTTATTGACCCAGTTACATTCCTTTACCCAGAACTTTGCCTCCTGCCAAATCTTAACTACAAGGGAAACTGTAAAAGGTTGACCAACTGTGCCCAGGATAAATAAGAAACTGATTTTTTCATGAATTAGACATCAAATGTCACAACACATCTCTAGTTGAGTAATCTAGAAGAAATTAACTCCACAGTTGTCTCTGTTAAATGGAGATACTATGTTTTACTGTATGTAAAACACCATCACTTTTTAAGCTGCCCTATTATCTTAGGTATCACTAAGAAAGAACACAGTCCTACCCAGTAAAGAGACATTCCAACAAAGAGTAAACATATATACTGAGTGGGGATGTGACTTTTATGAAGTATGGTATTACCTGTCCTTGCATTACCTAGGAAGATTACTAATGTGCTAAATAATGAGTCATATTCCAGTATGATCATATCAACCAAAAACAACAACATACCAACTGAAATTATATAAAAAGCTCACATTAAAAACAACTATTTTTGGTTGGAAGGTAGAAGGGGAGTGTTAAGACACTCTTATATCTGGCAAGTGCATTTAGATGGCTCAGAATCCTAAGGGTTGCCCTACATACTCAATTAACCTAATTAGATATTTGTCCACCAATTAAAACCAGGCTTATGCGTTCAGGGTCTGTATGCCTGAAACAATAAGAATCTACTGGTCAGAAGCTGGAATTTACAAGGAAAAAGGATGTGGGAATATTAGTCCTGTAGCTCAACATCATCAGACATTCCACCTGACACAAAAGACACCGTTTAGTAAATAGGTTTGGGTTCCCTGGGTAAACAAAGTCTATATTGTACATCCTGAGAGCCCCAACAACAAATTTACCAACTAATTAATTGAGATTTTCTTTAATAATTAACCTCACAAATGGCCTAGTTCTCCTCTTAATCTATCAAAAAGATGACCAACCAACCTTCAGATAAAGGGAAACCTAAAAACCACTAATCATTACTAACTCACATTTATTTGGTTCCTATTTGATAGGCTCATGCTTGATGTTATCTGGCACAACTAATATAATGTTACAAATAGGCATTTATATCCTGAAGTGAACTACCTGGATATCTTCTCGCCAGAAAACAAATTCACAAAATAGTTACTGCCAGTTCTTCATTACTAGTGAACCCACCACCAAAGAAGTATTTCTTTAAAGCACAGTAGTGTTTTATTACAAACATTCTATCTCAATTTTTCTGATGATTAAAGGGGATTTTAATTATACAATCAATGTGAAAATAGATAAAAACCATCTGGACATTCCACTCCTTTCTGCCAAAGGTTTCTCTTTTGTTTTACATATCAATGACTTAAACTAACAAAGGAATTTCAGTGCCAGTCATTTGTCCTTGGCAAAGCTGGATCTTTTTATGTTATGAAAGATCTTTGAAATTTACTGATTGAGAGTCAAATTATCCCACATGGTCAGAGAATTAACCTCAACATTTTCCTACACATAAAACTAAGAACAAAGGCTATTTTTTAATTACTTGATCTTTAAAGCATACAAATTTTAAGTCCTTTTGTGCTGTAATGTTTTTACTAATCAGGGTGGTCAAAATTCAAAAACACTTTCCCTTTTTGAGGCACTGATGGAAAATATTTAACCAGTAAGATACAGAAAAGAAACCAAGAAAGCTTTCTGGAAGTTACATTACTGTATACTGGGAAATAGTGTGTGTGAATTGAGCCTAAAGGAAACTTCAACAGAGAATTTTTGGACATGACTGCCTTAGTTTTGAACTCCAAGAGTGAACAACAGGGTGAACGACTCCAGAAAGCAAATCAAAAATTAGCAGCCAACCCAAGTACCAGAAACCAATCTCACTCCCATCGCTTGTCCTAGAAGAGAAGAGAAGAGAAGAGAAGAGGGCATTCTGGTCATAGACTCTACCAAGAACTTTGCCAAACTTCTCTGCTGAGCACCAGGACTTTTTGTTTTTCAAAAATGGATTCTGTTTCTTAAATCAACTCTTTGTTTAAAAAAAAAGTGAAATGCAGAAAGTGGCTTTTTCCAGAAATAACCAATAAGGATTTCTCAGCATTCCATAGAGATTTCTATGTAATCAGCAGGATTTGTTGATTTGATAGATGAGTTTAGAAAACCCATAGTTTCTGAGATTTGGAAACAGAGGCCAAAAGATACTACTGGAGAATTACACTATCATTATAGGGGAAGGGAGAAGCCATCAATGTGAAAGTTTGATTCAAAGTGATACATCTTATATTCTTTCTGATCCTTCTTGCTGGTTTCCATTTTGGCTGGTCTAATAAATATTCCAATGACAGCCAAGAGTGTCCTCCCAACCCTCGTTAGTAGGACTCCTGCTGTTTGTTTCTCGATGCTAGCCACTCTGACTAGGGTGAGATATAATATCAATGCAGTTTTTGTTTTTTGTTGTTATTGTTTGATTTTGGCTGGGGGTGTTTGTTTATTTGTTGAAAGACAGGGTCTCATGTAGACCAAGCTGGCTTGGAACTTACTATATAGTCAAAGTTGATCCTGAACTGCTTCACATCCTCCTGTCCCCACCTCCCAAGCACTGGGATTATAGCTTGTCCCACCACACCCAGTTCCTCAATGTAGTTTTGATTTGCAATTCCCTGAACACTAAGAAATACAAACACTTATGTTCCTATTGTATGCTTATTATTCTTCATTTGAAAATATCTTTTCATTTCTGTCACCCAATTATCAACAGATAAGTAAGTGCTGTACACATATGCAATGGAATTTTACTCAGCCATAAATGAAAATGAAATTACATCATATGCAAGAAAATGTATGGAACTGGAGATCACCATGCTAAGCAAAACAAACCAGTCCCATTAACAGCAAGTATTACATGTTTTCTCTCATATAAGTGGAAACTTGGATGGAGTGAGCAATAATGAAAATGATGGGATAAGAAAGAACAAGAGAGGAGATAAATACAATGAAAGCACATTTTATGCATGTATGTAAACACCATGAAACCCCATACTATGTACAATTGAACATATATGTTAAAGTTAATTTGGGGGGGGCTAAAACATAAAAGTCTTTCAAAGATATCAAAGTTTAAAAAATCTTTTTCAAAGATAGCAAAGAAATGAACAATTCAAAATTCGTTTAAAATTCTTTGAACTGCCAACACTAGGATGCAGAGAAAATTTTTTTTAATATATATTTATTGTCCATAATGAGTTACATTATTTAGTGGGCAAACCATGCGTTGTTATCCCGAATTCCCCAATCCCCCCCTCCCCATCCCTGATCAGTTGGATATCCTCCTCCGTGGGCTGTCTGTATTAGTCCTTGTGGCAAGGGATCCTGTATATCTTAGTACTCATCCCGGTCTTCCTGGCCCAAGTGTGTTGTCACTGATGGGTGCCATGCCTCCGGACAGTCTCCCCTACCACGGCTCTCACAATCTTTCCGCCCCCTCTTCCGCTCAGTTCCCTGAGTCGTGGTGGGTGAGTAATAAGGCTGCTTTAATGTTGCGAGCTTAGAGGTCCTTGTGTCGAAAATCCTTGGTTCCTGTCTCAATGGCCTATCCTGTGTTGATTGAATGACTGTGG
>PVHP010000057.1:0-10567 GCA_004024765.1 Zapus hudsonius
TATCTTAAGAGCCACAACTGAAAGCATTTTTGTTTGAAGGTGAATTATGACTTTCCTTCTTCATGTTCAAAGACTCATTAAAAAACTACGATCTCAACAATAAGGCAGACTTAAAACTCACACACTATGATTCAGGGAACTGAGCAAAAGAGAAGGTGGAAAGAATAGAAGAATCATGGTGCTGGAGAATATCAAGAGAAATCGCCCCCCCCCCCCCCCGCAACAACACACAAAAAGGAGTTGGTGGGACTTGCTGCCTCTTGTGCAATTCATAACCCCATACCCCATGGACTGATCCAGTATATGCACCGAGGAGGGTCCCCAATGGATTGGGGACAGGGAGGAGGGAAATGGGGCTACCATCATAAGATTTGCTCAACCAATGTATCTAAAGATAATAAAGATATTTTACAATTATTTAACAAACTAATAGACAACTTAAAATTTCAGTGTACTCAGAAATCATCTTAAGCATAGTCACAGGAAGTTAGGGTGATTCCCACTGAGAAGTTAATCCTAAAATTGGGAAGAGAATATTCTTATTTCCTACTGCAATAATGGAAGTTAAAAGAAGACCAAAATGTTCAGTGTTCCATGTAATGACACACTGAGCCAGATATTTAAAATTCACTATCTCTATTTAAAAATAATAATATTATGATAGTTCATAAATTCCAAAGTGTAAAATAGTGTACTCTGATCAAAAGCATAATTTCAAATCCAACATATGGGCTTATCTCAAATACAACAGTGAATATCAGTTGACATTCTGAAGCATGATCTTGATAGGGATAGACTGAGGTGTCAGGGAAGGATTGAGTCATCTGGATGATACTTGTACTTACCACTAGAAGATCCCACTTTTGCTCAGTACTGAACAAAAATCCTTTCCAGTTCTAGATACAGTAATCCACATTAGATTTATATGTTAAAACAATTCATGGTGTCATGTCAATGTTGTGTCATAATAACAAATAGATGTGAATAATCAATTTATTAAAAATGTTTATTTGATCATACCTTGGAGATTACTATTTTCATCAGTCATATTTTGCACCCTGGTGATAGCAGTGTATTGTGGAAGGAAGCATAAGAAGGGTGAAATTGCCTCCCTCAAGGCCAGTACACAAAATTGAGGACTAGGTAAGGGATCACCTCCTTATAGCAATGCAAGTGTCTTCAAAGATATTTAAGATACAAACTGAAGTATCTAAGGAAGAAAAAATGAGAGTGGCTGAGGCTCATTCAATTACTAAGGCAGTATATATCTATTTAAAATATTCAAAAATATTTGCTAAAATGGCCTTGATTTTGTTATTAGTATCCAATAAATCAAACTGGAGCTGACAGGAAAATAAAAGATCATCTCAAATTGAAATTCTGCAGACTTATTGGCTTATCAAGTTTCAGAGACATTAGAAGCTACAGTTGTCACTCACCCATTCCAGATAAAAATTCTATTACTGTATGCTGGTGTACCTTGGACTATTCCATGAATATTTCACCCTTTGAGACTTCAATTTTCCAAAGGATAGCCAGTTATTTATCTGATTCAATCTCTATCTATATACTTAGTGTATTCAGAAATGTGCCTTTTGTTGTTGTTTGTTGTTTCAAGAGAAGGTCTCATGTAGTCCAGGCTGGCCTCAGACTCACTGTGTTTTCAAGGCTGACCGTGAACTACTGATCCTCCTGAACTACCTCCCAGGCACTGACATTAGGGGCATGGTCCACAATAAGCTACTTAAAGGCTGCACATTCTCAAAACTTTGATTTTTTTGAATCTTCACCTTCATTTGCTCCAAAACCATTTTCTTCTTTTAGTTCTGAGTCCCCTTAGCTTTCTTAGGTTAGATAAATCTCTCCTCACTGTAGAAGACCTTTCTTTCATTACCAATTTGAGTGATGCTAATCTGTAATGAATATTCAGGAAGTGTTAGTTTCTCGGCTCTATGGTACCCAAACCCTTCTTTTTATATTCTCATATACACTAAGTACCAAGTGGAGAGGCTGACAGAGTGAAATGCAAAAAAAAAAAAAAAAAGTTTGTGGACTGTATCTTCAAATGAAGAATCTGTCTTTATATCATTCAGAGGTTTCAGCTGTGTTTGTGAAATGTAACTTCCTTGTGATTTACTGATTTTCAGCAAGGTAGGAATAGTCAAAGACTGGTTGGGATTATGTGAAAGAGAGGATTCTATATTCATCTGCCTCATATTTACAAAAATAAACTTTCGTTAGCATTTAGCTATTAGAAAATTAATAGCATGGCTGGGGAGATGGCTCAGTGGATAAAGCAAGTGCCACAGAGCTGAGAACCTGATTTTAGACACCTCCCCAGGCCCTGGACACTAGTGTCTACAATCCCAGCATGCCTAAGGTAGTAAGAGAAATGAAGAGAAAATCACCCAGAAACCTGTATGCCAGCTATCCTTAGAAATATATCAGTGAATACTGTGAATGAGAGACTTTCCTAATATGGGGAATGCAAGAACTAACACTTGAAGTTGGCTTCTGACCTCTGCTCACAAGTGTAGCTTCCATACGCCCTACACATACAATCATGTATCCATTTCAAATACAAACCCACACACAAAGAAAAACAATCATAAAATCCCTACCTATCTCAGAATTTAAGATTAAACTGATGCAAATACCAGTACAATCAATAATAATCATCTGATAGATTAAAAAGTCTTTGATTATGCTCTTTCCTTAGCTGCTATGTAGTTATTGACTAAATTAGAGAGTTTAGAATTTACTTGGTCGATATTATATATCATCTTTAATTGCTTTCTGATAATTAATTTTAATCATGTATTATTTCTAATGGGCTATTCCATAAGAGAGACATTTTATGTAGTTTATATTTAATTAATATTGAACAGTTTAATACATAATGCTTCACTTTTAACCTGTTTTGAATTCTCTTGTTATTTAATTCTTGAGTTTCTTATACAGAACTCTAGCATGACCATTCTCAACTTCAATATTTATAGCCTTTATATACAGCATGCAAAAACTTAATAAATGAAGATAGATTAGGCATTCATCTCTGAGCTTCCCAAAGTCCTACAAAATTAGATAAAAGCATTAAAAAAACAAGTGCAATGAAGAATAGAAAGTGACAATATGTCAACAGAGTTTGAAATATATGGAAAATGGGAAAAATAAACATTGCCATATCTGGATAGTAAGTGAAAAAGCGTGGGGAGGGAATCCAGTTAGATTTAAATTAAGTTTAATCAAGTGGTATGATATTTAGTCATAGCTCTTAGGTCAAAGTGATAATGCAGTCAATCAGCAAAAGCATAAAAACGATGCAAAGTAATACACAGGAATTCTGTAATACTTTCTTCCCCATATCATATAAGGTTTGTTGTCTATATTTTCATAGTTCATCTTGAAGTGTAGATATACAAACTCAGGAAAATCCTAATCAAAAAAGATTCAGGGTTTAGAGAGAATATATGTCATTGAAGTTAAAGATGAAGCTTAGCACTGAAATCATCATGTTGATTGTTTTCTTCTTGTTTATGGAACAAAAGAACCTACCAGAAGCAGTCTATAGAAAGGAGTTAATTTCAGCTTATAGTTTTGCATGGAAGTTTCATCATGGCTAGCAAGCATGATAGAGGAAAAAGCTGGGTATCATTTCTTATCATATCAGCTGGGAGGCAGCAATAAGAGTGAAAGCTTGGGAACACCCAGTATATATATATATATATATATATATATATATATATATATATATATATATATATATATATATATATATATATATATATATATATATATATGAGAGTCTTATTCTCTTTGCAGCTAGATTCTTGAAACGCTTCAGACAAGAAAAAATGATCCTGTGGTTCATCAAATATTTAGGGGGACTCTGCTCTGAACACTAAAGCCTACTGTGAAAACAGCTGCCTTATGAAATGTGGCCTTCTCCACTGAATAAGCCTGTTCATTGGTTTTTCATGAAGTAGTAACTTACTAGCTGGAAAGTTTTATGAGCATAAATGTTTCCATGAGTATTACTTGACCACATTTTCTAAAGGTACAGCCATTTGAAAAATGAAATTGCTAGAACACAAATGCTCCCTGTAACTTTAAGGCTCCCATTGCCAGAGCTCAAAGCCTGAAAGGTGTATCACTATGCCCTCCTTCCTTCTCCTAAAGCACAACCTTGCTGGAAACAGAAGCAAAACAGCTCTCCCCACTTAGAGACCTTGATCATTTCCAGGCCTTCCTTTTATTTCTCACTCTTGTCTTTTTTGTCTCCATGCCTTCTCTATAGTCTGAATTCAGAAGAAACTCTTTACACCTCACATCCTAGTAAAATGGGTCAATTTCAATTGTTCTTCAGAACTAATCTGTGAGTTTAGGAATCTAGACCTACTTTCACATAGCATATAAAAACCGCTAAAATAAATCTCCCTGCAGAAACTTCAAAAATCTTTCTTTTAGTATTTTTTTTCAGGAATCTATCATCACTGGAAGATTTTCAATAAAGAGTAATGAAACACATGAAAATCTAAATAAAAAGTAAAATCACATTGAATTGACCAGAAGAAAAATTAAAAAAATATATCATCATAAATATCTACATTGGGATGTAATTTCACAAGGAATTCATGAAAGATGAAGTAAATTCTTTGAAAATAGGAGAATATGCTATTACATAGGAATATTTAAATATATACATAAAGAATTTGAACTTCAAGTTTGAAAATGAGATATTATTAAAGTTGCAAAAAAATCCTTGAGAGGTGAGAAAATTTCCTGTAAAATAGAAAACAAGATCTACACTCAGAGATACAATGTAAAGAATATAATTAAATCAGAAGATACTTTGCCAGCATACAGGACACTACAATGAAAAATATGACAAGAGATAATGATTAAAATGATCACATCCCAGTAACGGTAAAACAGAAATTCACATATCACTATATCTCCAGGCCAGATAGATATATATGAAAATATGGCATAAGTATCATGTATGTCAGAATTTTCAAAAGCAAACATGGAAATGAGAACTTAAAAAAACACAAGTACTTTTGAAGGTAGAACACAGTATCTCTCACTTTCCCAGGTAGCCAGCTTCAGACACAAAACATTACAAATCAAAACAAATAGCAAAATCAATTTCCATCTCTGGACTCTTTCATCAAAAGAAATCACATGGAATTAAGTGAACAAGGAAACAACAAAAATAGTAGAGAAAAAAAATCTAACCCTAAGATGCTAATGAAAGGAAATCATGACAGAGAGCCCTATGATCTGGCCTGTACCAGAATTCTGAGCAGACAGGATGCTAGGTGATGCCCTATAAGGATGGAAATGGAATAGAAAGTGAGTACCTAAGTCTAAAAACATAAACATAACCTTCATAGTTTTGTTACAGTTTAGAAAATCAACATTTCCCATTTCACAATATTATTCTAAACTTCATCTTAATTTTTATAAATGTTAGTATTTGATAATACAAACTCAAAAAGAAAAGATATAAAATTAGAAAAGAAACAAATAGGAGCTACCAAGTCTATAATACAGACAATCTATCACATCCATGAGCTTTTATTAGATAACCCTCTGAAACCTTCTCCACCCAGACCATAGAAAATACTTGTGTCAGTATTTGATTGATATGCATTTGCCTGGCTACATTTGAGAAATTCATAATATCAGTTTCCAAATCTCACATTTTAGATATGTTTTAACATAGGAATAAGATGTATCATGAAAGGAGATATTAAAAAAAAATTACAGATTAATGGTCGGGTAAAGGAGAATAATTGAAACTAGAGAGAAAGAATGAGAATACTCACGTTCAATAGTTTAAAATGAAATTTGTTTTTAAAGGAAAAAATAAAAACTTATGTCAAGTGTATTTGCTTGGATGTTCCTAGCACAATAATTCTGAAACTCCAAGTAGTAAATCTCAATTTCTTCAACATGTTTTTTGACAGACTTTCAATCAGCTTTTGAGTTCAGTTCATAGAGGTAGGTCTTTATCACACCCCACACTGTACAATTTTACTATAGAAAAATCATACACCATTCTTTAATAGTTCTATTTTATTTTACTGTAGGAATGATTGCTTTGTCATTTTTGTTATTTTCATAGTATTGGGTGTGATTTATGTACATATCCATCTCCATGTAAAATATTTAATGAATGAGGATACACTCATATCTATGAATTGAAATTTGAGGCTGATCTAGAATGTACCAAATTTATTGATTATAATATTCCAGAAAAAGGTTGAAATAATCATATATTTATTAATAAATTGTCAATAAATGGCTTTCCTAATTTTGAAATCTCATCATTTAGCATCATTTTATCTAAAATCTTTCTCCATTATTTTATCCTAGAATTGAATTTTCTCATGAAGTTAATATGTACTGTAGAATTAATTCACAAAAAATAAGGTCATTGTTTAGTAAACCTTGTATTTTCAAAATTATTCCATCACTTTTTAAATTTTATATTATGAAGATCAATGTAAAATTTACAATGAAATGCCCAGTCAAAATTTGATTTACACTACATATAGTTTTTATGATCCATGACATATTACTTTTCCAAATTTTCTTTCAAATAACCTCTTTGAAGAAATGATTTGCATTGCTTCATTATTTTAATAATTAGAATTTTTAAAAAGTTAACTATGCAGGTTAATCACCTTTGATTTTCATTTCGATAGTATCCATAGTTTTGAATTACATTTCTCTCACTACCTTTTTCCTTATTCTTCATAATTTTAAATTTTGTGTTTTTCCTACATTAATTCAAAAGAAGCTGACACATTTTATACTCTCCCTATTAAAAATAAGTGTATTTGGAATTCAGTGAGGTTTTAAAAAGTATAATAAAACAACAAACTTTCTCATGTTCTAGGAAGCAGTCTTTAACTGAAATACTGTTTATAAATCTACTGTAGTTTTGTCAAAGACAGTATATGCTATTAAAATAGCTTGGAAATATTTATCACTTTCTTCTGATCCAATATCCTTTGGGTATTAATTTAACTTTCCCCCAAGTAGGAAACCATCCATAATCACCTTAGGGCACTTTTCATATTGTCAAAGATTAAAGCCTGTTGAGGCAAAGCACATTTCTAATAACCATGGTGAAGAGTCTGCAAAACATAGTCTATATCTATTGAAAACTTCACTGTATAATACATATACCCTTACACTTATTTAGTATTCATTCCTTCCAATTTAGAAAGGAAATCATTTGAATTACACACAGTAAATTCGTACATTACAAATTCCATTTATAACTGCTCTTATTTTGTTGCAATTTACTTTTCTTCACTCCCAATGCTCATTCAGGGATCAAATCTGGCAGCTCACAATTTGCCGTGAACCATTCTGTCAATAGATTGTTCCTTTTATAGCTTGAAACATTTTAAAATGTGATTGAGTTAATTAAACACAACTGTGAAACAAAGCAGAGATTTAATTAACATTCATAGGTGGCTTTATTAAGGAGAGTATTATTAAGCAAAACATATATGGAAAAACTCAAACCTGACTTAAATTCATTGACCCAAGCTTCTAGGACTACTTACTCTTCTAAGATACTTTTATTATTTATTTCATTTCATACTCCTTCCTAAAAATTTGAAGGATTTACACATACAGCCATATGGCAGATTATTTAGAATGTAGACTTTTATGGCAGACTGTTTGGAATGCAGACTTTTATAATGTGAGAATCTTGTGACTCTGATTATTTAAATACTTCAATGTACTGTCATCAGCATAAACATACACTATAATTTACACAATTCCTCTACTATAAACAAAGATAAAGTTACAATAAACAGAAAAGTAGGAAAAGAAAGTCTTGCTAAAGGAAGGTTACCTATACACTAGGATTTGTAGATCTGCTTGGACTTCCATTCACCCTGGACCCGTACATCTGATCCAGCTTAGCAAATTTCACCTGCAGCAGACCATTCAGAAGGCGAGAATGCTATATCTCTTTGAGTGTTCTTCAGAAATACAATACAATTAATACTGATGACTTGAGTGTGGTTCAAGTTGTCTCTGAGGGTTAATTTACCTGATTTTAGGTTGGGCAGAACACTTTCCACTATTCCAGTCCTCTGAGAGCTGCTGCTTTAATTATTGTATGTGGTACGTGTTGCAGAACGTTTCTATACAATATTGCAAAAAAGTTGTATTTGTGTCAAGTTGATATAATCCATATTAATTTATTAATCAAAATCTCCATAAATCTTCCTTTTAGAAACATTTCTTGTGATCAAGGCTAAAAGCCTTCAAACTAATTTTCAATCATAAGTGATATAAATATTTGATGATAGTTAAATTTTCCTTGATTTGAATAATACAAAATAAATACTTGTAAGGAAGCATCATATCCTACCCAATAAAATTGTGTGGTTTTATGCATCTGTTAAAAATTTTAAAATAATTTTAAATAATTACGCACCATTTATTTAGAATTATCACTTGTTATTTTCCATAGACGACAATCATTTGATATCCTTATAAAAAGATAAAGTAGACCACAGTGCTGATTCTCACTCAGTCTTACTTTTAATACTTTTTCACATATCCAAATGAATTCCTGTCAAAGATGGTGAACGAAATTCTTCCATGTTACATGCTGAAATTATATGACAAAATCACCTTAAGTTGCTTTCCAAAGTCACTGCATAACTTAAAGACATTCTCATGAAAGATTTTCACTAAATCAGGGTACCAAGGAAATTAGAGAACATTGTACCAGGAGGCATAAGTAGGAAGACTCCCGTGAGTTCAAGGCCAACCTGAGACAACATAGTGAGTTCCAGGTGACTGTAAAAACAAAACAAAACAAAAACCAGTATCTATATTTAGTGTTGTAGTCAACTTTCTTGCTGCCTCACAGAGAAGAACATCATCAAAAGCATCTTGTGGAGGAATGGGAAGACTGGGTTTACAGACTCCAGGGGAAGCTCCATCAAGGCAGAGAACAGAATGGCATGAGCAGAGACTGGACATCACCTCCACCACAGCCCTGCAAACAGAGGCAGGATAATGTGCCAAACACCATAAGGTGACCCTAACAACACACCACCAACAAGGTTTCAATTCCAAAGTCGCCATCAGCCAGGGATCAGCATTCAAAACATATTAAGTTTATGGAAGATACCTGACTCAAACTACTCCAATTTAGTATCAGCTAAGGTAATAACTGGGTTAGAATTATTGTCAAAACCTTTAAATAGATTGGATGCCCAAACACACTCCTGCATAGTGAGAGAAAAATTACCATAGATAAGAGAATTGATTGGTGAATTTAATCTTTCACTAATCTTAAAAGGCAAAAGATGGCCAGTATTTAACCTCACATTGAAAAAATAAAATTACAAAATGATTAGTTTCTATTTTTATGTATAATCAAATTACCAGTGTAAAACAAAAAGTAGTCTGTGTAAAGATCCATCCCAATTTTGAAATTGTTAGTTGTTTAATGCTTGTACCTAGAATTCTTATTTCACATTAGAAAGGAAACACACCCTGGACAAGTCCCACCCAGTTAAATTAAGCTCCTGTCAAAGCTGAAGTTTTATGCAGAGACTAATCTCTAGGAAATAAACTGATTGGAGGACACCAGAGAAAAACATGAGGAGTCTTAATTAATATTTACAGATAAAGAGGGGTCAGTAGATATAACAAGAAAGGAGACACTTTTCAGAGAATAAGATATCCTTAGAGATAAACAGCCTATCAGTTATAGAAATGATTTAAAGAATCATGAAAAATTGAACAAAGAACATTATAATGCATAAATAAATATTAAAAATTAAATGTATCAAAATATGTTAATTTAGCAAATCAAGGAGCAATACAAGATTTAAAATTATTACTAAATTAAAAACAATTTAACATATTATCTCTGTAAACTAGAAACGTTGCACAACTCTTTCAGATTAGGGAAAAAGGACCCTTAGAGCAAAATTAGAAGAAATAAACCAGTAAATTTTAAGAGAAGTAAAGCAATAAATCACCAGAACCATAGTTTTCTTTGTGATGAGTAAAATAAAAAACAATGAAAGTAAAAAATCATCTAGGCTTATCCACATGGAATTTGAGATTGTTATTGTCAAATTCTTTCTCCAAAATGTGTCTAGAAGCTTCATTGAAGGAGCCCCACCAGGGTTGAGGATGCAGCTCATCTGTGGAGGTTTGTCCAACCCATATGCAGGCATGCCTTCCATTCCCAAAATGTCAATAATGGGCTTTCTTCAATGGAAAATGAAACATGGCTATTATTTATTCTGGTATTATCAACACAAAAATTAAACAAGATAGCAACATAAGTAATTTCAGCTTATAAGAGAAATATCCTATTGATGTCTCTAAATAATAGACCCTAATTATGGATATATTTATTTTATGAGTGACTATTGATTTGTACTGTCTGCATTATTGTTATTTATTTGGAATGAATACTTTCAAATACTTAGTAAAAGTATGATAAAGCTGGTCAGCATAAATTAATTCCAAATTTGGATAATACTTCAATAATCTAGAATTT
>PVHP010000057.1:10667-238713 GCA_004024765.1 Zapus hudsonius
TCTCTCTCTCTCTCTCTCTCTCTCTCTCTCTCTCTCTCTCTCTCTCTCTCTCTCTCTCTCCATGGGTTCTATAGATTTGAACACAGGCAATGTCAGGCTGTCTTAGGCCCTCATGCTTGTACAGAAAGTACAATTGATAATTGATCCATCTCTGGAGACCTGAATCACACATTATGTGTGTGTGTGTGTGTGTGTGTGTGTGTGTGTGTGTGTGTGTGTGTGTGTGTAGCAGGCATAACTTGGTGAGTATGTGTAACTGGGTGTAGTGTATCTGTGTTGTGTGTGCATGTGTATTTTCAGGTATGACAACACATACATGCATGCATGCCACACGAAAAACTAGTTCCCCAACCTCCATCACTCACTTTCTTGTTTGCTTAAAGCTGGGTTTGATCACTGATCCTGGATCTCACCACTTTGCAAGTCCCAGCAATCCTTCAGTTTCTGCTCCTCACAGGACCGGGGGACGAATGTGTGTAGTCATACCCAAGTGCTTATAAGAGTAATATGGAATTGAACTCTGGTCTCAGGAAGTGCTTTTAAACACTGAGCCATCTTCGTACCCCTTAAACTGCACAGTTTCATTGTCTTATTATATATTTTACATAATAAAAAAGCTAAGATTGTAAAATATTGAAGTCAAGAGTTTAACTGAATAAAAATAAGTAGACTAATTGCCATTTCCTAGACCTTAGTTCTCACAAGAAGAGTGCTAGGTGACCTTAAGATGCAACAAATTTTACTTTTTTGCTTTTTGTAGTTTTTTTTTTCTTTGCCTCTGATGACAGAATACAGAACAAAAGCTAAGTTCATTGCGTAGGAAATTCTCTCTATTTGCCTTTATCTGCACTCTGGGATTCTGACCGATTTCTGTGACCTGTGTCATAAGAGAAATCTGATGTCTTTCTTGTCAAGACGAATTCATGCCAAAGAGATTCAAACCTACTTTTCCATTGGTGCCATGGAACAGCTTGGCACTGAGTAAATACTATTTGATTTAAAGTGTTAATTAAATGAATCCAATACACTGTGAGCTTCAGCACCAATTTTGATGAATAATTGGTTCAATCTATTTTATAAAAGGGAAAGCCAAAAAATACCTGCTCCAAATAATAAACAGTTTCTTCTTCTAAACTCCTATAAAAGTTTCCCAAAATCAACATTTAGAATGTATAATGAATTAATGTCAGCTAATACGGCATTTCTAAATATATATGACTGGCGACAGAAGTTCTTTGATGTATCCATTGCAGAATGTGACTTAAAATGCAAACAGTAGCTCATCAAAGAAGAATGCCCCACTTTCCCTGTTCTGTGGATTAGGGTTTTCAAGGAAACAAAATCGGTGTGTTTGTTGGCAAGGATGTGCTTTTTTAAAGAGGCTCCCTGAAGGAATTTGCTTTGTTTCCTTTCATATCCCACTTCTGACAGCCAACATGTTTGGGTTTCACCCCTCTTCCATCTTCTGAGCCTACAATTTTACATTCTCTGTGTCTTTCTTCCATGGCATTAATTTCCTCTGACAGACTCCACTTCTGTGTCCCTTTATTACTTTTAGAAGCAAAGTGACTCCAGTGGATAAACCTAAATGATTCATCATCAACTTTCCTAGTTTAATAGCTGCTGACTCACAACTTCCATTCCATTTATAAGCTTTAATCCCTTTGTGTGTATGTGCGTTTGTGTATGTGCATATGTAAATGTGTGTATGTGTGTGTGCGCCTGTGTGTGCACATGTATGTGTGTGTGCTATAAGATATTCATTCATTCTCATGATTAAGATGTGTGTCCTGCCTCTTTCTAGATGGCTTATTTTTCAAGACAAGAGCTTTCATTGAAATAATTTATTTTTGGATTGAACTCAAGGAACAATTTGGAAATCAGGAAATAAGAAACAGAAAGAAAAGAGACAATCCAAGGATACAGTTTCTAGCTGGTAACCTTAGGGGCTCATTTCTGCATGAGACCGTGGGTAGGACCATGTAGAATATAAATTAGAGCTCTTTGTCCTAGGGTATTGGTTTTCTTTGGTTGCTCCTGTTTGGCTGAGGGCTAATATTTACTTGAATTTACAATTTTACAAGAAAGCTGAAATTTTTCAGAAGATTATTTCACAAAATCCTTTTTAAAAAAATATTTATTGATTTATTTGAAAGAGACTGAGAAGGAGAAATAGGCAGACAAAGAGAGAATGGGTATGCCAGGGCCTCCAGCCACTTCAAATGAACTCCAGACACATGAGCTGGTTGTGTATGCATCTGGAGTTACATGGGTACTGGGTCAAACCTGGGTCTTTCGGCTTTGCAGGCAAAGCCTTTACTGCTAAACCATCTCTCCAGTCCCCTAATCCTGTTTTATCATGGCAGAGAAGCTCTTGAGCAGAAAATGATGGGCACAATGTAGCAGCGCGGGCAAGTGACTATCTGTGACGCCTGTATACAGTCATATCAGTAAATGAAAATAGAAATGAAGGTGGGGTTAATTTCAGAGGTAAACAGTTGCTAAGTAAGAATTATGTCCAGGATGTGACCACATACAGAAAAATATCAAGGATTAAACAACAGCAAAAGACAAAACTACAATTTTCTGCTATTTTTCCCACAAGATTAAACACATTAATTAATGAAGTGGTCAGTAGAGCAAAGTATGTTGAAAAACTGCAGATAACTGGTGCTTGACTTCACAGAACATGTCTTATCCCACAGAACCTGCAGAATTGGGAACCGATCAACATTTTGACACAGAGAAAAGGGAAGGTCAAAGAGAACAAGACAACCCAACATAAGGATAATTTAGAAAGAGGAGGAGCTCATTGGAAGAGTGGTGGAGGAGGGGAAATGAGAAAATAATAGGAATGAGATAAATTATAATATGCTCATGTATGAAAAGTCTCAGTAAATATATTTGAAACAAACGGAAGAAATCTAATCTATTCTTTGAGTACTTTGAGTATTCTTTGTGCCATGGTGTTACAAAATAAAAGTCACAGAAATGAGAAGTCCGCCCAGGACTCGGAAAGCTAGTGTGTGCATTCAAGCTTGGAACAATGAGGGTGTTTTATTTTCATATTGTGTTGAGATCAAATATGTTATAGACAATGCCAAGTAAATAAAGGAAAATAAATTTCCCTTAAGGGAAAATTATATGCAATAGAACAAGTATCCCTGTACTGACTATCCCTATGTTCTTTGAGGGAGAACTACACTTTTGCTTAATGCACAAAATGACACACAATAATTGTTTAAATATTTTAAGCGTGGTTTGAATGAAAAGTGCCCCCTAATGTTATCATGTGCTTGTGATTAAGCTCTAGCTGCTGGAGCCTTCTAAGGTTTATTCGTCCAGCTCAGTGGGTGTTTAGACCCAGCTCACTCAGATTATGTCTTTCTTATTGCAGAGACAAGATAGATGTGCTGCCCTGGCTGCTGATCTGTCATGCTTCCCTAAAAGAATGAAACTTTCCTTGAAACTTTAAGCTGAAATAAACAATGTCTTCCCATAAACTGTACCTGGTCAGGTGTTTTATCCCAGCAATGAGAAAGTAACTCTGACAGTGAATGAAAGTTTCAATTTGTATGTCTTTCTTAGTATTTTTCAATATCTTGATTCATTCTCTCTTTACATATCTGTACTTATGCCTGTAGTAGGGGAAGAACATGTATAATTTTCATCTTAGAACTTTTGCCCTATCTAGCTCATCTGCCACAGTGATCTTATTTTTTCAGACTCTGGATCACCATAACACAAACACTGTACAACGTTTCCTTCTCTTTCATTCTTTCTTAGTCAGAAAAAGTCAAATTGATCATAGCATTCAACGATCCTCCAAGTACTTACTGAAGCTTATGCATTTACTGATCTTCCCTGTAAATACACTTGCTGTGACAAAATTGTTTCTTACAATACTATATCCTCTACTGTTGAAAGTATAATGCACATTTGTTCAGGTCATTCCAGTAGAAGAGGACACTGAAATTTAAGCAAATAATAGCATTCGTCTGAGGTAAGCATAAAAACAGACAAGGAGAGTAAGTGGGTACTTAGAAACAATTTTGTACATTCTTTATATAAGAAGTATGTTATCCAAAGAAACTAAAAGATAAAAGATGAGACTTTTATATTTTCATATTAAATAATATTTAGATACATTAAATATACATAAGTTATTTTGGACAGAGTCTTCTTTCTCAGTTATTACACTGGTAAATTTTAAAATTAGTGGAAGAAAGTAAATGTCACTAGATAGCTCTTAAGAATTTGGCATATATTATTAATTATGCATAAAATATTTGTTTTATATGCAAACATTTTTTAACAACTACCTATAACATTTAGCATTCGTATTTTAGATTTATTAAAACTACATATGGCCTAGTTTGTGATAAGATTTGAAATGTGTCACAGCTCTTTTAAATAGAACGTGTTCTTACCTATCTGACAGTGGGCACTAGAGACTAAGGAGAAAATCAGTTAAGTCAATAAATAATGGAAATTAAACTGATGTTGATAGCTATGTTCCTCTTCTATTAATACATTCTCTGCCTTAACTTATCATTTCATATTTAGTTAATAATGATATTATGTAAATCAATTTCTCTTTGGAATCCTGTGAAATTTTAACTAAAGTTTTCTATCTAATGTGTTCTTTCCAATCTTTAAAAGATTAAAGATTACACTTGTTTTAATCTTAAACTGGCTACATATACATTTTTAAGATTCTCAAGGTAAACAAGTTTTAGGTTAGTAATTTGTTTGTTTGTTTGTTTATAAATTCTTTTGGAGAGGAAATTTGGTATAAGGGACTCAACACTTGTAATTCCAGTACTTGATAGACTAGGACAGGAAGAGTCTAGTGAGAACAAGCCAGCTGAGGCTAAAATTTGAAATCTTGACTCAAAAGATAATTAAAAATAATAACAAAAATTTGAAAGACTTGCATCATTTCTTAGTTTATCTGTAAACTGTTGCTATGTCCAAACTCATGCTCATCATGGAGACAGGGCTCTGAATATTACCTCTTACCATCTATGAGGAACCTGAGTCTCTACAGCTACAGAAGCCTGAACCGTTTCTTCTTTTCTTTCTAGGTAGGGTCTCCCTCTAACCTAAGATGATTTGGAATTCTGTGTGTACTCTAAGATGGCCTCAAACTCGTATACTGAGATTAAAGGCTTGTGCCACCATGCCCAGTTTAGAGAAAATGTTTTATAAAATGACCTTCCCACAGAATAACTTTGCCGACAATGATGTCCTAAAAGAGTATAGTACAAAAACAGTACAGAAAAAGTAACAAAATTCCCACAGGTGTTGAGTGGTAGAGAGAGAGAGAGAGAGAGAGAGAGAGAGAGAGAGAGAGAGAGAGAGAGAGAGAGAGAGAGAGAGAGAGAGAGGAGACAATAACAATCTGCATTTAGAATCTTCATGGCCAGATTATCAATTTGTTCTGAAAAAAGTAACACACATGATTTACAGTTATGTAACATATATACACAACAATAATTTTAAAAGTCATCAAGAAACATATGGAGATGGCCATTTATGCAAGATCTATCATTTTCGTTCTGCAATATATGCATCTGTTGTAAAATAGAACATTTAATATTGTTCTTTACCTAAGTCACCAGAAAACCAAATTAAACAATGAATAATAATCTGTCATTCTGTTTTCCTTGTTTCTAACAACTTGGGAATGCTCTTAGTATATATAATATTTCATCTGTTACATTTAATTACAATATTTAGTTCAGCTTCATAAAGTCAGTTTTACTTGTTACTGATTCAATATGAGGAAATTATATATAGAAATTTCAAGTATTTCCACTAGCTATTTTATTCTTAATTTTCTTTTTTTTTATTTTTTGAGGCAGGGTACCACTGTAGCAAAGGCTGACCTAGAACTCAGTCTGTAGCCCCAAACTCACAGCAATCATCCTACCTCCAACTCTTGAGTGTTGGGATTAAAGGCATGTGCCACAACACCTGCCTATATTCTTAATTTTCAAAATGCAATTGTGCTTATTATGGTTTATATCAAATACAGCTAAGTATGCTTTATAATTCAAAATGCAGTGTTTCACAATAACCTTAATTATCTTTGTTCATTCACTGACCCATTGGTGACTTAAGCACATGTCTCGTTTCTATGCATTCATGAGGTCTATAAAAATCTTCCTGTTATTGATTTCTAAATACAAGCAACATGGACCACAAATCATATTTGGTGTTACTAAAGTCTTCTTAAATTGGTTGACTTTTTCTCTTAGCTGAACTGTGTGATACACCCTAAGGAATGTTTTATGTACAATTCAGAATGCTTTCTGTTGCTCTCAGATGGAATGATCTATATTTTCTGATAGATTCCTTTGCTCTAGAGTATAGTCTATGCATGACATTTACTAATATAATATTCTTCCTCTTACTTGTAGCAATTCTTTTCAAACTTTTCCAAATCATTGTCTAAAATGTTACAATGTCACTGTTGTCCTGAACTCAAACGCAGACAAGGACATTGATATAAAAGAAAGCTATAGATCAACATACCCCTCATAACACCAGATGTAAAAATCTTCCACAAAATAACAAAATTTAAGCAAATTTCACAACACCTTCAAGAATAAGTCACTATAAGCAAGTGCTATTTAACATATGCAAATCTATGATGGATGTTTCTTCATCAGTATAATGAAGAAAAATTTTAAAAAATCATCCTAGTACTTGTAGTACAAATAAGCATTTATTCACAATGGAAACTGAATAAATTTGATTTAGGATTATTTCTGAGGATATTTGTAACCATGCAATTCATTTTTCATTAAGGTTCAAGGATGATCTACCAGGACCCAAACAGATATTAGCTTCCCAGGCATCTTTTACTTCCTCCATCCACCTGTCAGTGTTCAATCCCTACTTCAACATAAATCCAGATGCACAAAGTCGTACATGTATCTAGAGTTTATATGCACCGTGTCAGGAAGCCCTGGAGTGCCCATTCTGTCCCTCCCTTCCTCCCTCTCTCTTCCTCTTCCTCTCTTCCTCTCTCTTTCATATAAATAAATAAATTTTAAAAGGATCCAATTTTTTAAAAATCAAGATGGAGTTTGTGATGAAATGAAATCAGAAGGGAAAATTGATAATGATGTATTTCTAATAATATGTGGTAGAAATTTATGTATCAAAATATATTTTATTTGTATATAATTACCACTCATGAAATGTATTATTTTTTCCTCTTTCATGAATTTATCTAATAAGAAGCACCAGTCTACTTAAAGGAAGTATCTATCTTTTGACATATCCATAAATCCATCCTTTGATGAATTATTTTAAAATCATAGCAGTATTTCTCTTCATCTACATACTTCTTTCAATAAAAGAAAAATCTGTGCTTTGAGCCCATGAGATTCTACAACAAATGAATGGCCAGTTCATATTGCCTTGTAAATGAAACATTCTAGTTTCAGAATTAATGCATTTATATCTTTAAAATGCATTCCAATAGACAAAGGGAGGGAAAAAAGTCCAACATGTATCACAATGGTCTTAATTAAGGTCATAGGAAAAGAACCTTTCCAGGATTTCACTGAATATTATTTTGTGCCTGAAGGCAATTATCTGTGAGAAAGATGCAGCCATTACTTCTGAGTTCAAAGGGACCAAGTCATTTTATTTTTTAAAGAAATTGGTGTCTTTTAGTAGTTATTTCCTTATCTATCATCAATTCATGCTAGCAAGATTACTCCTTAACCCATCACACTCAAGTTTTATTTGTGTTGCTTTATCTTTGTTCTCATCATCAGTACTCAATAAGTATTCAATAAGCATCTCAAATTATTGATTCACCTAATCAGCCTATTCTTGTCTCTCCTACTTCTTCCCATGCCCAGCTCCTCCCTCATCCTTTCCAATGGCATCTCTTAGCTACCTTTCATAAAATTTTACTGGGACTCCTTTGCCTTGTTTACTTCCTGGTTCTCTAAATGAAGATTGGGGAAACTTGGTTTCTCCACTTACACTGACTTCTTTCTTTCCTTTTGTATAATTCTTCTGAGATATGTTTGACCATTTGATTTCTTCCTATGTTCAGGTCAAAAGGTTTCTCTTTCACTAGGGATTCTTTTACTTAACCTGAATAAGGCTATTAAAAATGTACAAACTGCCAAGCAAAATTTGAAAACCAATGTCTTGTCTCTTTTGCTGTGAGCTGGCTGAAACATTCATCTTTGTTTATTACATTAATGACTTATTTTAGTCACTGCTATATTTAGGTATCTAATATATATATATATATATTTTAGGGTTGGGATACATTCTTAAAAGAAATACTTTGGTAAATTTGGTACAGCTCAGTAGCAGATCACGTTAGCCTGTGTAAAGGCTCAGGATTTGTGCCCCACTAGCTCCTTGAAATAAAAACAGCTACAATATTGTCTAGTATTATACAAAATAAAATACATATTTCCCAGAATGGATATCAAATTTGTCTTATATATACTCTATGGAATTCTACTCAGTTGTATAGAAAAATGACATAATGAAATTTAAAGAAAATTAGAAAGACTGGAACAGATCATACTTAGTGAAGTCACAGAAGAACACAGAGAAAATAGCTGCATATTCTCCATGTCTGCCATTTCTAACCAGGTTAAACTTGACTAGTAAACAAACCTGACAAAACTGACTGACAATGGTATGGGAGGGAGTGGGGGGAAGATAAATGGGAGGGTGGGGAGGAGATAGGCACTAGTCTAACCCAATAATGTGTTGAGACCATGAAACCCTTACTTCTAGAAGGCTAGCCTGTGTAATGCCAGAAGCTTAGCATGAGCTGCCAGGGGAACAATCTTCCCAGAGAGCAGGGGACATCCTCAAGCTATACTGACCAATAGCCTGAGAATGCAGAACACACTGCTATATGGTACAGACTAGCAAGATAAGAAGTGTACTTGTGTGAAATAGTGGTGCTCAAAATAGGTAGGTAATCAAAGCTGACTAATTGGCTATGAGATCTACTCAGTGGCAGGGAATCCATGACTGGTACTTGGATCCAAGGCAACCTTGAATGGGAACCAAGAACCAGCTCTCCAAGAATCCCTCACTAACAATAAGTCCACAGAAAGGCTGCACCCTATAAAATCTCACCAAACTGCCAAGATCAGTCTCAATTAACCAATAATGATTTCACTCTCCCCTGGAGATTCTATTTGTATTTTTCAGAAATCAATAAGAACTGTAGACAACCAAACTCCAGCAATTGTACCTGAGTTTATGGAGGGCACCCAAGAAGGAGACAAACCACCTCAAACTCACCATTTAGAACCCTAACACAATCTCTAAGGAAGTGGTGTAATGAGCAATATAGCTATTCCCACAACAAGGCAGATATCCTAGGGAAGGATAATGGAGATAGGCACCAAAGATGCCCAAAATAGTCCAAAACACAAATCCAGAGACTCTTAAGACCCTAACAATTATGCAAAGTTTAAACTCACCCACCATGACTCAGGGAAATTTGCAGTGGAGTTGGTGCAAAGAATGTAAGAGCCATGGTCAGGGAGAATATCTAAAGCATAAAGGGATATGACATCCTGATTTTAAGGGGTTTTCTCTAGTAAGTTATGATACTGAGCATACTTTTATGCTAATACATATAATTATATACCAATAAAAATTTTAAAAAGTAAAAAAAATTCATAGTATAAAATGTAATTTTAAAAAATGACTAATGCCCAGGTAGGAGATGAACCACTCCTAACTGACCTTCTAGGTTCCAGAGGAAGCATTTGAGGAAATGATGAGATGGACAAGTGAGCTCCCTCCATAGGTAGTCAAACAACCTATGAAAGGCCAATGGAGACCTACACAGGATAACCAACATGTCCAAAGAAGAAATCCAGAGACTCTTAAAATCTCAGCAGTAAGGTAGATTTAGAATTCACCCACCATGACTCAGGGAACATTGCGGAAGATGGGGTGGAAAGATAGTAAGAGTCATGGAATTCCCAGAGACATTCCCCCACCCCAACAACAAAACACAAAGGCAAAAAAAAAAAAATAGGCTAATTCTTGCACAGTTCCTAACCCCCTATCCCATGGACTGTTCCAGCATTCCCACTGAGGAGGGACCCCAGCAGATTCGGGACAAAGAGAGGAGGGAAATGGAAGGTACCATCATAAAACTTGCTCATACAATGTATCAAATTATCAACAATAAGTAAGTTAAACAAAAATCCATTGAAATTCCAAAGAATAGGTTTTGAAGCGGTACAGTCAGACAAAGTGCTTCTTGGAGGGAACACATCTAGGTACTCTTTCCTGTATGTTAGCTCATATAGTTCTTCATCTGCATTCTTTGAAATATATTTTACAATAAACTCCTACAAATATATATCCCAAATAAACAAATACAATTGGCACTCATTATCAGTGTGCAATTTTAATTTTTATTTATACTTGCTAATAATTGTAAGTTTATAATGAAATTAGTCTGAACTCATGAAAATACCACGTTTAACATTTTCAAGTGCTACATATTGAGTTGGATGGCAAATGCTTTACAGTATTCATTATATTGACATGAAGTATACCTGCTTTTGAAGAAAGAAGATTGGAGAAGGTTTCTAACAGCTCTTGCACCTGAACAAAATTGTCAGAGGGCAGAGAAAAGGTGACAGCAGGAGTCTTGCCAAGTAGAAAGAGTGAGAGATAAGAAGTCACAGAGTAGTGAGAGAATATAAGACAGGTAGAGAATATAATAGACACTATAAGTCAGTACTACCAGACGTGGCTACAAATAAAGAAAGAGCAATGAGCCAAAGTTCTGTGGAGAAGCCCCGAGCAGCAATCAAACCAAGCAAGGATACTCCAGACACCAAGGCGAGTTTTCCCCTTCACTTGAATTTTTGTAAGGGATTTAATAATGCTTATTTGTCTTTTGTGATAACTACTTTATGGTAGTGAACAGTAAGATGAATTAGAAGTTTTAAATGAAATTAATTAAATGTATACTAGATTTTAATCAAAGAAGCAATTCATGATAGCAGAGTCACAAACAATAAAAACAGATACCATGATAAAGAGACAGATTGAATTATTAAAAATATAAAACTTACAGTAGACACATTCAAAAACTGAATTTTACTAAATATGTAAACAAAAGAAAAGATGATAGCATTAAACTGATTGGTGCAGGACAGTACATGGTAAATGATTAAAATATAAACTCAAATTTAAAGGATACAATATTCAGCTTTATTTTTAGACAGAATTTCATGCAAAACAAATCAATATGCATTACAAAATTTTAATATAACTTTGATAAGTTTTCATAGCTGGATATCAAAATCCCTTTGCACATTCATAAACATATTATTGGGAACTAGAAAAAGGAGTACAGGGGATTGTCTTGTATGCCAAAAGAAGATGGAACCTTGTTGAACAGCAGCATATTATAAGAAAATACATTGAAGGCTGACTGGTAATCCACACCTTTAATCCTAGAACTTGGGAAGATGAGAAAGGGGAAACACTATCAGTCCAAGGAAATTATGTGTCACCTAGTGAGCTCCAGGCAATCAAGGGCTATATAAAGTAACCCAGTCAAAGAGAGAGAGAGAGAGAGAGAGAGAGAGAGAGAGAGAGGAAGGAGAAGAACAAGAAGGAGAAGGAGGAGAAGGAAGGTAGGAAGGAAGGTAAAAGGAAAGGAATGAGAAAGGGAGGGTGGGAGGGAGGGAGGGAAGAGGAAGTAAGGAGAGGAGGAAGAGGAAGAGAGAGAAGGAAGGAGGGAGAAACAGTGAATAAAAAAGATAAGAAAGACACACACACACACACACACACACACACACACACACACACACATATATATATATATATATATATATATCCTATGAAGTAAATAGAACACACACTCAGAATGGAGGTGATCTTAGAGGAGAAAACAGAATGATGAATTTTGATCCATGTACCACACAATATACCACAGGTTTGAAAAAAAATACTGTTTAGTAAGTGTCATGGGCTGATTACAAGGCTACTTATAATGCATATAAAGCACCCTTCAGTGAATATCATAGAAGAACAACTTTTCCCTAGTTTCTGAGGTAATTTTCAAAGAATCAGTTGCAATATTTACTAACTCTGAATTAAATATTGAGCACAGATTTAAACTTAAATCTATTAAATTTTAATTCAACAAAAAAGTGTCAGGGTGCTGGAGCAATGGCCCATTGAGTAAAAACTCTTGCTATCCAAACTTGGAGCCCTGAGATCAGTGCTGAGCACCCACATAAAAAGCCAGGGATGGCTACTCATACCAGTAAACCTTGGAAGGAAGATTGCTAGGGCTCACTGATCAAGCAATTTAGCCAAAAACCAGAGATCTTCAGGTTTAGTGAGAAAGTGTACAAAGGAAAATGGGTATAAGATTAATAAAGGTTGATACCTGATGTCATGGTTTGATCCAGGTGTCCCCCACAACAAATGATTGTGTTCTGAATGCCTGATCCTCAGCTGATGACAGAACCTCGCTAGAGTTTTGCGGCTGGGGGTGGATTTATGGGGGTTATAAGCCAGCTTCCCCTTGCCAGTGTTTGGCACACCTACCTGCCATTTTTTACAGTGCTGTGGCGGAGGTGATGTCCACCCCACTGCTCATGCTATTGTTTTCCCTGCCAGGATGGAGTTTCCCCATGAGTCCGTAAGTCTAATAAACCCATTATTCCACAAGCTGCTTTTATTGGGTTCTTTCTGAGAAGCAACTATAAAGCTGACTGCAAGACCTGTAGTCCTATTCTGGTCTCTAAATGTGTGCACCCAGACAGTGTATTACAATACACACACACACACACACACACACACACACATACACACACACACACACACACATACACCACTCAAACATAGCACACATAAATGTAACAAAAAATTTAAAAAAAATGTCACAGGATTTCATCTCTGACCCTCAGGAAGATGAGACAAGTTAAGTTTGTTGCTTAAAGTGTCTAAAGACATTATTGAAAATTATTTTCAAGTAGAAATCAAATGACATAAGGTTAATCTAATAATGCTTTGAAGCATAACCAAAATTCAGTATAATAATCACAACAGGATAATGAGATTGGTCAACTAGAAGTCTGAGAAATCATTGATTTAAATATATATGTTGAACATTTAAGGAACTGCCAAGGTAGCAAAATAGGTAAAGTACTTGACATGGAAACATGAAGGACTTAAATTTGATTCTAAAAATCTATATTATAAAATACTTAGATATGGCAGCACAAATTTGTAATCCCAGAGCAGGGAGAAAGAGACAGGAACATCCTTGGGGTTCACCTACAGCCATGGTGCCAGGATTATAGAGCTCCAAACCAGGTTGTCTGTCTCAAAAAGAGGACCATGCCTGAGGAAAGACAGCTGTGTTTGTATGTCTATATGCCATGTATACCAGCATAACAGCAAACACATAAACACAAAGAGAATTCAGTATGTCTATGTGATAAGATTATATTTGTGTGTGTGTGTGTGTGTGTGTGTGTGTGTGTGTGTGTGTGTGTATGAAGACTCTCTCCCATTGTTTAAATATAAACTATTCTGAATTACTTGAACTTGATGCTTTCTGCTAATATCATTGTTTTTGTTTCCTGGTTGCATATTCCATTTTAAATGCTATCAATTGTTAATCTTAGTGGCTCAAAACATACTCAAGCTCTCACTGCAATAAACTGGTGAAATAAACTGAGACATGCATTGGCACATCCAGCTTGATGACTAAATCAAGGAGTTCGCACATCTGAAAAATAGAAGTACATTTGAGAACAAGCATGAGAGCCTGTCTTCTAGTTCCCCCCCCCCCTTTTGACTCTAACCTTGTGTAGGTGGAAGGGTTCGAGGCATTTTTGCAGTGGAGAAACACACACCAGAACCTCTTTATTTAAAAATATCTGCAACAGCATCGTACCTGCAAAATGCTACTCTGGTTTAGCAGCTATATTTATACATAATTTATTAGTCACCTGTTATTGCTAAAAGGCCTGCATGTGAAGCCACAATGCCAGCCAATTCCCAAAGGAATTTTTACTGGCACTGTTACTTTAACGAACAAAGGGATCTTGTAGAGCGTAAATGTGATGTATTGAATTCAGTAGTGCTCCAGTCCTCCTAATCATCATGTAGCTCCATGACACAATAATGAAAATGGCATTTATTTGAATTTGACATTCTAAGCATACTTCACCATTTCAAATGCTCCCTTTCAAAATCATATTATTAAAATATTGAAAAATTAGTGTGAAAAGGTGTACATATGTCACTAGATATGTACTTACTCCTTGCCATGAAAAAAAAAATGTATTATTACCTAAGGTAAGTTTGCCTAATGAAATATACAATTTAGAGGAACAGAAACTGTTGCATGGATTATCAGAATTTAGCTTTTTATATATGAACAACATAGAATTAAGATAATCCTTTATGAACCTTTTTGTTAAGAATTTTGAACTTCAAAACATCTTCACACCCTCATGATAACAGACACACACAGAGAGACACACATCCACCAACAGCATCACCGAATCTCATTATCTGTCTTCATTATAAAAGGTACTAATGGCATGTGGATCTCAAAGGCATGTAGCAAAGTGAACACAAACTCAATGTGAATAGCACTCAAGCTTGGGCAGGTGAAGGAATTTATGTGATTTGGCTAAATGAAATTATGGAATAAAGCACAATTTATATTATTTTTGGCACATTTGTAAATGTATATCATTATAAATATAGTTGTGGGTGTTAGGAAAACATATTTATAAACTTATAAAAACTTTATAGAAGTACCTATAGAAAGTTGGCAAATGTTACATTTTAAGTTTTACTTGTTAAAGCACAATTTGTATAATTAATGCTCAATGAAGGCAGACATATATTTGAATATATTTATTACAAGACAAATCAATTTATATGAAAAATGTTTCTTTGTGTGTTTGTGTTTGCATGCTTATTTTCCTGCCCATATTCATTGCTTGCTCAATATAGTTAATTCCATATTTTATTTTGTATTGAAATATTTTATTAATTATTTTCAAGGAAGGAGAGAGAGAGGAAGAGAAAAGAGAAAAAAAAGAAAGAAAGAAAGAAAGACCTTCATGTGTATGTTTCTTGTCAGTGATCTATACATGATCTTACTTATACAGTCTTTCATCTGCTACTCTCCTCCTCATCTGTCCACATCATATATGGTGACTTCATCAGTTGTGTCTAATATATTACAACATCACAGACATATATGGTTATTGGATGTTTTCCCTTAGCAAGTCAGTTTTACTGACATACATGTTCCTTTTCAACAAAGTTCTTTAAAGAGTTGTCTGTGGTCTGTTTACACTGCTCTTGATGTTGTACCTGTTCTCTGAACAAATGATGGAATGTTAATAGCTTTCTATTATTTTGAATTATAAACATTACATGCTTTCCCCAACTTTGCTGAATTCAGATGTTTTGCCAAAATGGCATTTGGTGCTTTATTTATTCGGGGTATTTTTGAAGATTTCACATCAGGTCTCCTGATTTCCAGTATAGCAAACTGACCACTGAAGACAGGATCTTCACTGTTCATGTTTGTTTTTTCCTTGTCTACATTTACATTGTCTGTTATTGCCATACAGTAATACACTTATCACACAGGCCTTTCAGTCCTGTTTGCCTACTCCTCTAAATGAATTATATACACAATTCACACTAAGATTTTTCCTTCTTACCAAAGACCTAGCATGAGGAGAAACTCAGGAAAGTGATGTCCAAAGACACAGACAGACTCTGCTTTCTCAGTTGTAGTTTTTGTAATAATGCTGCTATTTGTTGTGGTTATTGGTCGTTTCATTCTATTATTTATTTATTCAACAAATAAATGTTTTCTGAGAATCTATCACATGTTACCCATTATTTCATCTGCTGAGAGGATACAGACTTTATACAATGTAAAAGCAGTAAGAAATAAGTAGCATTTCTGGTGCTATATTAGGAGAAATAAAGCAAGAATGTGATGTGGGTAGTTGGGTGTTGACTATGTTTTCTTTAATTTTTTTTTACAAAGGTCTGCAGTTATAGATATTATGGAACTGAACAAAACCTTGGGAACCAGGAGGTACACATAGTAGGAGGTAATTGAGTTTTGTCTTTGACTTATTCTTGTATTTCTTTTCAGTAAGAAAGTCAGAGTTGATGGAATACAGGCAGACAGAAGAAGGTAAAATGTGATCAGAGTGAAAACAGGGGCCATGATAAAGCTAACTTATCTAAACTACTGTGGAAATCAGTAGAGGATTCACTCCGGAATGTTAGCCTCGAATTTTGCATTATTGTGATGAAAATATTCAGAGGAGTGACAGATGGGTCAATGGTGGAAGCTCAGGGACCAATTAGGGATTTATTACAAAATTACAGAGAAATAATGGCACCTGACAAGAACTAGTAGTAGTGAGAGTGGTGAAAAAAGCAAGATTCTAGCATATTATAGAGTGCTAAAGTGTGCTAACTAGAAATAATATGGTTGGAAAAGAGAAGTCAGTGATGAGACTAAGGGTTTTGTACTAAAAAATTCATAATTGTAAGTAGCATACAATAGGCCTTCACAGGGATAAGCAGATAGAATAGAGGCAGAACTGTCAGGAAAAAAAATTTCAGTTTAATTTTACCCATGTTAATTTTGAGATGCCTATGAGGTAAAACAATAAATTCAATATATTAATGCTAATTTTAAATAGTGATCTGAAACACACACAAACACACACACACACACACACACACACACACACACACACACACACACACACATGAAGTAACCTAATGGAATGAGCATTTCAGGACTTCAGTGCTATGGGTATGAAAATGAGACATTATAAAAGAAAGACGAAGGATGGTGAGTAGGCTGGGGAGATAGTTCAACAACTAAAGGTTCTTGCTTGCAAAGGCTGACAGTCTAGGTTCAATTCCTCAGCAAATCACATCAAAATCAAAATATAAAGCTGATTTTTATCTGAACATTTTCTGAACCTCATTTGGACTTGTAAGTAAGATCATGATTTCTGGAAAGCACTATCAGGCATGTTCAATCTATGACCTATGTAGCACAGGATAAACCAGATTTGTAGATGACAAGATCTTTAATGTAGTTTATTTCCCTTTGTTTAAATATGCACACAACCTTTCCCCCTCCCCCCCAAAACTGATGGGATAAATGTTTTTATTTTACCTTGAAGGGGAAGCTTCATAATGGTAAGAGAAAGCATGACATGCATATAGGCTAGACATCACCTCTGCCAGGTAGGAAAGAGTAGCCAAAGAGTGAGCTGAACTCTGAAGGGGAAGCTAATTGTAAAACCCCTAGACCTTACCCAATGACACACCACCTCCAGAATGTCTCTACTTCCCAACTGTCCACCAAATGGAAACCAAGCATTCTAAACACAAGAGCTTTTGGAGAACATCTGATTCAATCCACTGCAATTCTGCTGTGATGTCAGTGGTTGCACACCCTGAACACTTGTTCCTGTGCTTTACTGTGTGGAGATTGAGGAGCAGATGCTTACTGCAGTCTACCCATTCTGTCTGGCTTTGTTTCCAGAATTTTGAAGAGGCTTTTCAGTTCCTCTGAGATTCTAGTCACATCCACAATCTCATCACTGGAGGGCTTGTTGCTTGCTACATTGTGCTGCTGGTATGTTGTCATTATTTCTATAGCAGAGGGTAATTTAAACTTAGATTTATCAGTTGCTTACATCTTTGAATTCTTCTGAAAGAACCAGGGATAGGCTAGAGCGTAGATCCATATTGTTGGCAGAGTTATCAGCCTGTTGTAAGGCAGGAAAGGATTCTTTACAGTTCTAGGCAGTCCTTATGGATGGAGCAGAGCCAGGCTGTTAAATCCTGGGTGTGGTCACCAATGCTTCCTTGAACACAAAGCTGACCCAATATAGCACAGCAATGCCTTGCACCAAGGCCCACGCTGCTATGGCCCTTTTCATAGGTGGATTAGTTTTCCAAGATCACATCGGTTATCTGCAGGGGATGCTGCCTGGCTATAAATATAAGACTTAGCATTTAAAGGTTCACCTTTAAAAATTAAAAAAAAAGTGTTCAATTCATTATTCTACATCTACCAAAAAAATCTGACACTCCTTTTATATCAAATATTATCATAGTATATATTATACTATAGATGAAGATAAGACAATCTTAAATAAAAGACCATATTATATTTGCATATTGTAGTGTTGGACCCTGCTAAGTGGCATGGAAGATATAGGGTTAAATGAAGTTGAGGCTGGCCTGAAACCCCAAAAATCTCAAACTTCTCTGAGTTTATCTGAGACCAGTAGGAATTTTGGCTATCTCCTTCTTTTATCCTAGAAGCTTCAGCCCCCTAACAGGGCACAGCAAACTCTGATAAGCATAAACACTTCCAGGCCTGAACTTACTGGATCTCACATACCCCAGCTGTAATAACCTGGACAATAAAAGTTTAAAGGTCACAGTTCCTCTGCAGCCACCGTCATCCATTACGAGCCTCCCGTACTTCCTGCCACTTGGAGCTGAGAAATCCCCCCTAATTTATCTATTTAAATTAGGCATTCACAGGTTACTGGCCCCTGCCAATTCATCCATGAGATGTCCACAGACTACCCTGCCCCTACCAATCCCCTTGCTGCTTATGCCCCTGCCTCTCCTTTTTCCTCTATATAAACAACCTTTATCTGTATAATAAATGAAAATTCTTCACTTCCTGGATGGATATGCCCGTTGGCTTACCACTGACCCAAGACTCTGTCCACCCAGCCAGGTGGATGGACTGGGGTGATAGTATACAATGACTCCCTAAGAAATCCACGAACCACATTTTACTAATTAAAATTTTACCTACATTAATATTTTTATAAATAAATTGCCCTAATTGGGAATATTAGTTATATTCTTATTTCTGGGACAAAATCCCCAAGGAGAAACAACTTAAGGAAGAAAAGATTTATTTCAGCTTACAGTTCAAGGTCACAATCCATCATGACAGCAAAGATGGAAGGCCCCATTCATGTCTGCCTGCATGGTGGCAGGAGCCTCAGGGAGCCAGGCAAGTTCAATCCACAGCCAGGAAGCAGAGACTCATAGCTTCTGGTCCTCAGCTCACTTTCTCCTTTTTCTCCAGTCCGGTGTCCTGGTGTGGTACTGCCGGAGATAAGGTGGTTTTCCTAACTCAGCTCAATCAAGATAACACCTCACAGGCAGGCCTAGAGAATGGTGTTCTTCATTCTTCCAGGTCCTGGCAATTTGGAAATCAATATAACCTTCACATTTTATAAGTCTCTTTTAGCTTCTTACTAGTTATTTTTAACATTACCAATATTAGAGGTTAATAGTAGTTCCTTTTTGTGTATGAGGAAGATGAATCTTAGTGATTATAAATGAATTTAGCCACCACAGCTGATCTAGATATTTTATTCAAGGTTTCTCACAAATGACTTCCCAGCATACCTACTTTATGTTTATGAAGGATGTACAGTTATGCAGCAAAATGTCTGTGCAGACATGATGGTATAACAATGTTATGGTTACAGACTGAATTCAATTGATAAATTTAATTATTTTTATTATTAATTATTATTATTATTCACTCACATGTACAAACTACATTTTGAAAAACCTTTGTGTGTATCTCAAAAAACCTAACAGTGTTTACTGAGAATTAAAAAAATACTAATATATTTTAAATAAAAACTGCTTTAGCTATTGTTCATAAATACTTTAATGGCAATAAGAGAAAGAAAAATAATAGACAAACATGGGAACATCAATGAAAATGTTTCTTATGAGGAGATGCCCTTGTAAGATTTTTTTTTCTGAAGACCCTCTCAAACAGCTCTGCTGACATAGATTTTAATAAAAACTGACCTCAAGATTCTCTGAGCAACTTAGTTGATTCTGACATTCTATTTTAACAAACTTAGAAATTGATCATCTAACAATACATACAAAGTAAGACCTAGAATAGGTTAAGTCTTGATACGGAATAGTAACTGAAACAAACAAACAAACAAACAAAAAAAAAAAACTAGGGAAGGGTTTAGTAACCAGGAGAATAAGAGGATGAATTTAAAGATCAAATGAAAGTCAAAGACAGATGTTAAAAAAAGACGAAAGCAAAGTGCAAAATTAAGGCAGCCAACGAAAATTAATTTATTAATGATAAAACATCTCCTGGTGGAATATACATATTAACAATTATTGTCTACCTGGTGTACATGATTTAGTACCTAAGATTGATTGTTATATTAGTTTATTAATTATTTATGGTATATGTGTCTATGTAATGAATTTTAAATAAAAGTATGGATGCAAATATAAAGAGTAAACTAATAAGATGAAAATTATTCAATTTCCCAAATGAAGCTACATTTAGTTGGATAGATAGAATAGCATGGATTATAATTTAGCTGGAACAACCTAGTACAAAGTAGTCTTTATTTTTGCAAATGTGGGGGTGCGTGGGTATGAGGTGTATGCATGTGTATATGCAGATGTGCCTGACCCTTACATATGTTTTTTAAGTCAGACTAGCTGACCAGTGAGTTCCAGTCATTTTCTGGTTTCTGCTTATTGCATGACTGGAGGAACAGGCATGCATGGTCACGTGGGATTGTTTTCATGTTTTCTGGGTAATCAAATTCAGGGTGAATCGGGTCCTCATGATGCACGGCAAGCAACCTTACCTGCTGAGCCTTTTCCAAAACTACACATGATACAACCATGGTACGATGATAATGAAAATTATTGGTCTTGAGTTTGGTTTCAATTTATATTTTTGACAAGTTTTGACATGCATATAATATATTCACACCCATTTCCTTCTTAATCCCTTCCCACTTCTGCTGACCACCTTCCTCTTCCCAACTAAACTTGACCTCTATTTTGAATTTTCTGACGAAATATTACATTAGTATTTTGTTTGATTTATAAATGCCTTTCTAAATGTCATAAGTTGACAAATATCACCAGAAATGGTTGGTGGTAATATAGGGACTTCGTGATCACTAGCTATGTGCACAGAAGAGACAGAATTTTGGAAGTGGTTAAAGTCTCTTTGTGAACTTGCTAAACTAAATGGTGGCAGCTGCCTACAGCCTGGGGGCCTTCTTTGGATTAAGGAGCAAAATAAAACTTAATGAACATTTTCTAAGCCTGATTGAATGACTAATAAATCACATTTAAAAGAAAACAAAAATGTTCCTCTTCTATTTTGGAGCCTGAAATCACATGCTAGTTTTAATGTGATTTTTCCCTGTGTCTCAATTTCTCTCAATAAAGATAATCACTATATTTGTTTCAGTATTAGAGGCCTCCTATTTCTGCAGCAAAGTGATAAACGTATGACTAGAAGCAATCTTACAGATCGTCTCCAAAAACTGATTTATTAAACACCAGGAAAGCATGGTTCTGGGAGAGAAACGATTTGCCCAAGGTCACACATTTTGAGAGTAAGAATGTCAAGAGTCGATCAGTCTGTCAAAATAGTCTGTTATTTATTCACATGTCAGACATAAAATACACTAAGAAAATAAATTTTAAATAAATAAGAATTTCTATTGTCAGATTTAAAAAGCTTTTGATTTATAGCTATCGATTACTTAGCATATGTTCTTTTCCTGTTTATATTTTATGGTTGATTTTTGATATGGAATTTTTTTTTCTGAAGTCAGAACTGCTTCCTAATATCACCCACTTTCTTCTTAAGTAATCACCATCACTTAGATGTCAATCTCCTTTCAATTTTTTACTTGCTCTTTAACATTTAACATGGTGCAGTTCTCAGCATTATTCCCAGGGATCCTGCTCAATTATTGATTTTACCCTGCCTTCCAGTAAAAGGCACAGTGGTCAGCATAATCTTCAACAGAAATGTTTTTATTCATTTAAATTTATTTTAGCAGATATAAAACCATAAAATCTATACTTATTTGTGGAGTACCAACAAAACATCTTAACATTGTTGTCTGCTCTGTGATTTGTGTGTGAGTGTGTGTGTGTGTATGTGTGTGTGTGTATTTCATCTTGTTGAAATGTTCCAAAATTCTTTTCTTCCTTCAGCCGTCTTCTGTGCTCCCCCCACATCCCTGATTCTGTGAGGGAATAAGCATGGAATGATGAAGCATGTTCCCTCTCTCCACAAGGATGGATTGGTTGGTCTTGTCATTCAGTTCTTCAATGCTACCTTTGCATCTTTTCCCAGGTTTTGACAGAAACCAGGGACATGCTTCCTGCCCTAAAGAACCACGTCTTCTTCAGTCTACATGTTCTGGTACCACTTTTCTGTTCATTAGTCTTTTCCACCTAAGTGAAGCCAGTTTCTGAACTCAAATCTAACTTTTTTTTTAAGTCACCTGCGTGACTTCATGGAAACCCTATAAACTTACTATATCTAAAAAATGAGAATATGATAATAACTTCATAAGATTATAAAGAAAATTAAGCAAATTACTAATTTAAAAAACTTAGGTCAGTGTTTGACTTCATTAACACACTGTGCTGTATAAGGAGAACTACCAATAAAGGTATAATTAAAAGACAACAAAAATAAAATTATCATATTAAATACAAAATAATATTAAACACAAAGATATGATTATTAGACAATGCAAAAAATAGAAATTAATGCATAAATATTAGCGATTATTTCTAGAAAATAAGAAGCAATTACATTTCCTTTCACAAACAATGAAAAATTATCTTTGACTACTAATTTTATTATGTTAGGCAGCTTATCTTTCTTGCAAAATTATGGATATATTTAAATGAAACACTGATATAATGTTTGCATAGAAATATCTACAACATTTTTTGTCATGGTATATTATAATATATTATAAATTATTATAATATCTTGGTTTTATTCATTATACTCCCTCTAAGATAAGTAATGTACAATCCATAATCTAAATACATGGAGACATTTCACTGATTAAAGCAATGAAAATTTAAATCCTATATAAAACTATGAGTGTAATCATTTTCAAATAAATCTTCCCTTCTCTTTTTTTCTTTTACTCTTAAACCCTCATTCTTATCTTGGGGCCTGAAGATGATGATCATATTTCTCAGCAATTACATATAGCCATTGATATTCATGCCTCATCTCGTGATAGTTATTAGAAATTACAATCAGAGCCAGGGCCAGAGAGAGTGGTGTTTAGAACCTTTCTGTTTCTCCCCTAAGACTGTCACACACTTGTAAAGGTCTCTATCTGTCAGTCATGTTCACAAGCAAAATCTTTCTGATACACATCATATGCTTTGCTGTCGTCTTCTGTCCATGGCTTGCTTTTCCAGACACACCAATATGAGGACTATTGCGATTTTGTCATTATAGATTGCATTTAAATTTACTTGATAGTTTGTGTGTTGTGTAATGTTGCATTAATACACCAAATGATCGCTCACCTTCTTTACAAAGGTATACAAGATTTTGTCAGAATTTCTAGCCATGACTAATAGATTGAATCCTGTAACAAAATACATTCCTAAAATAAATAAATTTAGAAAAAGGAGCATTTTATAGCACTTTTGATATCTGATGCTACAGTGATGTAATAGTCAGTTATATAAGTTATAATAGAATGGATTCTGAGACAGCAATGGGCCTGAGGCAAAAATTTCATCCAGAATGATTATAGTTGCATTGAAATATACTAATACTATATATATGAGAAACTCGGGTGATCTCAGGCCTTCTCAGGAATTCATAGAACCACCTCATCAGCCTTATTAAAAAAATTAGTGTGTGTGTGTGTGTGTGTGTGTGTGTGTGTGTGTGTGTGTGTGTGTTGTGAAAGCCCTAGGATAAACTCATGGCACATATGCCTCTTTTTGAGACAGAGTCTCACACTGGCCACAAGTTGACCAATGCACCTAGACTGGCTGAATCGTGAGCCCAGGGGTTACTACTGTCTCCATTTCCACAGCACTCCCTTCTGCACTTGGCTCTGTTCCATGTGATATGAGCATCAAGCCCAGATCCTCATGCTTGCACAACAAGCTATACTGAAGTCCAGCTCTGACTGAGCTTCTGACAGAATCACTATGAAGTGAGCGGAATAATGGGTACATGTCGCCACATGTGAGATTTTGTGGTCCTGATAATGCCATCAGAACTAAGTATTCATCAAATACACTAATAATAAAGTTTATGTTTACTATACTCTATATTTCTACTGATGATTCAAATGCAGGTATAGGCTGTCTCACTAGAAGTACTTGTCAAATTAGTTACTGATAATAAGAGCAAATATTTGTATGTCTCATAATTCTTTATGCATTATCGTAGCATTGAATCATCAACCTATGCCCATAAGTTAATTAATATGTATTCATGTAATATATGTCATATTTTAACATACATATCCTGCTTTTTAATATTAAATTATAAACCCATTTATAAAAAAGAATAAAATATTTTACAAGTCACTGAAACACAGAATACAAATCAACAGAATGCTGACAGAGAAAAAAATAACAAAGTATGTTATCTAAGCTTTAATTTTCTCTCCTATAGTTATGTCTCATCTTTAAATTTGACTGTGAACTCCTTCCAACCAAAGGAAAAAGAGCCAAGGACCTGCACATACTTATCAGTTAATACCAAAGGACAGCTCACTGCTTCTGCAATGGTAGCAAAGGTTTTATAGGAAGTAATGATAAAAGAAAATTGAAGTTTGGCTTTGTACAATACTGATTCTAAACACTAATGTAATATTTCAAATATGAATTCTTGTAGTAGAGCCACAGCCACAGGAAATAGAGGTCCAGCTTTCTTCTTCCCTCTCCAACCCTTACACTTGTTGCTCTGCCCAGAACCTTAGTAGAGCCACACCATGAATGAGGAATGGAACCAGCCAAGATGATATCATCTAAAGGAAGAATAATGATCATGTGGCCCATACATACACTCTTTATGGAGATTTATTCTGCTGTAACTAAAAATGAAATTGTGATTTTTTTTCATTTCATAATGGAAAATGGGTTGATCTAGAAAATAGTATACTAATTGAGGTAACTTAGGCTCAGAAATACAGAATGTCATTAATCTCGTGTGTGGACTCTAGCACTGAATTTTTAGATCTGTATGTAAAATGAAGTACAAGTCAGAATGAAAGGCCAGGAAGCTAGAAAGAGTCAGGAAGGAAAAAAACAGAGGAGGGCTTTGGGGAGAGAAGATAGATGATGGAGAGAGAGAGAGACAGAGAGAGAGAGAGATAGAGAGACAGAGAGAGACAGAGACAGAGACAGAGAGACAGAGAGAGAGATAAGGAAGCAGAAATACAGAATACCAGTGCTGGAAAGGTTTGAGTAGGGCCAGAGGAGAGGACAGAGGATAGAATGAAGTGGAAGAGGATTCTACAGAACTGGACATATTATAAATAAGCCATATGAAACACACATTTTCAAGAGCTAATTAAAAAAAATATAGCTTACAAAGCAAGAGTTTAGACAGAAGTGCTCTGCTGTGGTGAGGAATACTGATCCTAGAAGCCACAGGCTTATAGAAAACCCACTATCAAGGGTAAGACACCACACAATGAGTCTCATGAACCCCCCAACACTATAAGGCTATTGCCAATGCTTTTGGGTGCCCATCGGAACAAGTTGGGTACACCCTATTGTTTCAGTAGAAGGAAGGACACAGAAATCAAGCTAGAACTGAGCTGGAAGCCCCCTGATTCCTTATCACAGTGCTTGGAAGTGCTCTGCAGGGTTCTATGAGAGAAACATCATCAACAGTCTTAATGAGCAGTGAACCCTGCAGGTTTCATCACTGGTCAGCCAAGCAAGGCATGCCCACTGGGGAAATACCAACATGTCACTTATGGGGTAACCACTGCTCTTATTAGATTTGAGGCCCATTCAGCTGTGGGAATTCATGCCTGGTACTTACAGGGAGACAAAGCCTGTGGCTGGAAATGTCACAGGCAATAGAGGGGAAATTAACACGGTGCTTTTGTTACATGAATTTCCCTGTAAATGGCTATGTTTATGGCCCTAGATTTGGCCTATCTTCACTTTTGGTTAGAGAAGCTTCATTTTGCACATCATGGTGACTGACAGGGAGATTCAGGGCTCATTAAGGTGGTGATGAGTGACAGCCAAGTATTGCACACTAGATGATACATGTCTAGCACACCCTGATGGGGGACACTGCAGAAGACGTGACTGAAAGAACATTATTCATGCACTCACATCAGGCCAGAGAGAAGCTGTGCTTTGGAGATGAGGAGACGGGGTGCTGAAATTAAGAGGTGTTGAAAGCTCAGCCTTGGTGAAGACTACTCTGCACTGCCTCCAAGGCACAAGGAACACTATGGAAGAGCATGAGGGTGAATATAAGAGCCACAGGCTGGACAAGAGTACTGTGGAGCACTAGCCTCCAGACATGAACTGAATGGTGCATTCATGTTCTCACAGTAAATGTTTCCTCCATAAGGCCTGCACAATATTGATACCATCAACACCATGACCTAAATGATGGAGAAGAACCAAACAGTTCCCATTTTATCTTCTGTTTACATTCACAAACTCAACTTGTATTTCCTGGCAGGAAGAAGTGTCACTGGGGGGTAGAACCTCCAGCCCAGCCCTAAGGTGTGTTTGGGGGCAGATATGGCTTCCAGGCCAAAGGTATGCAGAAAAGTCTATGCTCTGCCTGGGTCCCTGCTATTTTACTGCTGGTTTTGTGTTTGCTTGTATTGCTTAATGTTTGGTGGTATCTCTCTCTCTCTCTCTGTATGCGTGAAAGAGGGTCAAGCCTCTTCAACCATTATGGAATGTCCACTGGATCTGTAAGTTTCAAATAAATGCTGCCTCCTACAAGTTCTGTTTGGTTTGGGTGTTCATCCCAGCAATTGCAGTTGTCTATAACCCTGATTATTAATAACTGGCTTCTCAACCACTGTCCCACCTCAAATGAGATATCTAAGCTAGTTTTTAAAATCCTAACACTCTTGCTAATGACATATTTGGAGAGCAGCACACACCCAGAATCTGGTTAGTGGGATGTGAAGTTTGGTGTGCTAAGAAGTTCCTGAGAACAGCTGCCTCAATGGCCAAAGAGAAAGGGATCTTCAATATGGATTTGAGGAGTAATTTACTCAGCATGAAAAACACTGGACAGACGTGGGGAAATACAAAAGCCTTTCATTCTATAAGATTACCAGGCCATTGAAACTTTCTGCTTATTTGGAAGAAAATATCTTTTTTTCATGTGTATCAATGTGTGGCATGTCCTCTGTCTGTATGTGTGTATACGTATGCATTCATGCATGCTTGTTTGTACTTGCACACTTGTGTGTGCAAGCCAGATGTTGACAGCTGGTATCTTCCTCAATTTCTTTCCATTTCATTTACTGACCCAAATTCTCTCACAGATCCCAGACATCAGTTATTCGGTAAGTCTAGTTTGCATGTTTGTTCATGAAATCCTCTCCCTCTACCTCCAGGCCGTTGGGATTACAGTCCAGCCTCCATATCCACTAGAAATCTACATGAATCTGCATATCCAAATGTTGGTTCTCACCATTGGCAGGCAAGTGCTTTATCTGTTAAACAATTTCCATGTTCTCAATTTATTATTCTGTAAAGCAATTAAATGAATTAGATTTTCTCATTTTCCCTCAGAAAATTCATCTAGTGTTAAAATAAATGCTTGCACAATACCTATTCCTGTTCTCTCTTCTCCCCTCTGGGAGATACTAGAACTAGTATCCTTCTAGTGTAAAATCAATTACCCAATCGCTAAAGTGTAACTAGTCCAATTAGTATGTTGCCAAAATGCATGACATATATTCAATCTTTGTAAAGAGTAACTGTACTTAGTGGTGGCTAATAATAAGAATATATTATATTGTGTCTGAAATATTGCTTATTTAATGAATGGATTGTTTGTTGTTTTCAGAATGATAGCCTCCATAAACAAAATAGCTTAAGTTTCAACTGCATTTTATGAATCCTTATTAATGGCTTAACAAGACAAGAAACAATCATCACCACCATCAGATTTACAACTCCATTAGCCACTGATCAGGGCATAAATGCTAATCTGTGTGCTGCAATAAATTTTAACTAGTGCCCCAAACACATTAATTAAAACATTAATGTAAACGAATTGCTTTAAGAATTTGTATCAATGTATTTACTCTCCAACTTTAAGAGAAAATATTAAAAAATAATTAACTGTGTGAGGTTATCCAACTATGAGTTTATAAAGGAAGAGAGGCTGTCTTTAGGTATGTACACAAACACATACACTTGTGCACATGCATTCTCCTAGGCAGAGAGAGGAGAATCATCTCACCATGAGTTAACTCAGTTACATATATCTGTAAATACACAACAGGTGTGCCAGACATCTAGTATAAACTATTTTTTTGTAAATAGCTTGCACATGAAGTCATATCCAATCTTGTGTTTGTAGTGACAGAATCAATGTTTTGAATGATGGATGGTAATTTACATATATTACTTTCCATTTTCATTTCTGAAATTCTTGGAGAAAATATATAGCAGTTATTCATGCTTTGTGTATGTAAATAATGATGCTAGGGTTTTGTTTCTCTAAACAATTTATCACTGACTTAAGCATTGTTATTCCTAAATGTATTACATTTTGGTAAGTATTGTGGTACAGAGCATAAAAATGGAACAATTTTCAATGATGCTCTAATTACCTGAATGTTTATTATTATTATTAGAGTATTAATGTATTATTATTAGAGTTTATTCTTAATTTCATTTTAAAATTTAAGTCTTTTAATACTATTCAGCTTTTATAGGAATTTAATGTGTGTGGATGTACATTGTATGTGCTGGGGTGTTTTGCACACATGTGAGCATATAAAGGTCATTTCAGGTATGTTCATCAGCCACTCTTCACCATGCTTTTTGAGTCAGTGACTCTCTCTGCACTGGAGCTCACCCGTTTGGCTAACTAGCAAGTCAATCTCAATGACCATCTACCTCTGCCTTCCAAGCACTGGAATTACAAACACTGCCTCTGCACTTGCTGTCTATTGGGAATGTGAACTCAGGTCTTCATGTCTGCATGGCAAGCACTTTACTAACTGAGGCATCTCCCGGCCCCATTTTTTTAAAATAGGTTACTCTTTAACTGAGACCATAGATAATTTTGAGTAGATTATTTTATAGTTGCAATACCTTTTGTTAACAATAATTTCATATCACCCATGTTGATTTGAAAAATAAATTTTAATGTTAGGAGTCATGTTAATTATTTTATAGTTGCAATACCATTTGTTGACAATAATTTCATATCACCGATGTTGATTTGAAAAAATAAATTTTAATTTTAGGAGTCATGTTAATGTGTTATTTGGGAATGAGAGGAATGCAAGAAACTTGTGATAATTTAAGTCTGATTTATAGTTCCTTCCACACATTTGCTGTCACAGTGAAACGGGATGAGCGAACTCTGAATTATTTGGAAATATGAACAGAAGTGGTCTGATAAAGACTGTCTCTAGGGCTGGAGAGATGGCTCAGTGGTTAAGGCACTTGCCTCCAGTGCCTAAGGCCCCGGGTTCAATTCTCCAGGACCCACATAAGCCAGACCCACAAGGTGGTGGCCCTGGTATGTTCTCTCTCTCTCTCTCTCTCTCTCTCTCTCTCTCTCTCTCTCTCTCTCTCTCTCTCTCTCTCTGCTTGAAAATGAATAAATAAAATATTTTAAAAAAAGACTGTCTCTAAGGGAAACAAGTAGGCAAAGGAGAAATGCTGAGTTAAAATCAGAGCACTCCCTGTATGTGTTCACTGACCACATCATGTCTGCTAATGTTAAAGCGCATCATTAACATCCAAAACTTCCTTTATTCCAAACATATTACCACGATCTTCCTGTGATAATTCTAATGCTAAAATCTCAGTTTGTTGATCAAATGAGAAATATACAAACTGCCCTTATTACTTTTGGTTAGGGGAGCATTTGCTATGCTTGAGTTTAACATTCTATCAAGGATCATGGTAGAGGAATTAAGCTTTCGTTTCTCGCAGAGGAGTTAATGACATTCAATGGTGGCTAAGGGAACAGAAGACATTTTTCTGCTGTGGCATTGCCACTGGTAGGTGCCATGTACTCTGGTAAATAATCCTCCACCCATGCTCATGCAGGCAACTTTATTACAATCAGTGGAAAACAGTGCATGCAAGTGTTTCTGATCATGCTAAACCAGAACATTATGAAAATCTGAATGGAGAGTCTAAAAGGGAATGGAATGAATTGGGGGGGATGGGAGGGTGGGGGGACTAATACAGTAAACTAAACTAATAATGAATTGATACCATTAACCCTAGCTTTTATACAGTAAACTCCTGAGGAAGCTGTGGGCACCACCTGGTACAATGGGCCATGAATAGGAGGAAGCCTAACCTCAAGAATAATTACTCAGGCCTGCATGTCTTTGTCCCCGTTATTGGTTCCTTCCCACACTGAGCTGTTGATCAAAGAGACCCAGAAGTCCCCAAAACATGAAAGACTTCTGCCAAAGCTCTTGAACACCTGTCCCAGGTCTAAGGTAAGATCCTATTGCTGAAGAAATCAGAGTGTCATTAAACACCACCAAGAGATCCTGCTAGATCCAGAGTGATGGTAACCAGCTCCCAGATGGTAGCATGTGAAGCATTGAAAGGTGCTGCATGAGCTGCCAGGGGAAATTGATAAATGATATTTGGTGAAAACAGAGACCACTTGTATACACTATAGACAGTTGTCACAAGAATACTAAACACAAAGGCCATATGGAAGAGACCAACAAGTCAAGAAATGCTCATGTGTGCAATAGTGGAACTAAACCTAGGAGGGTAATCAGTGGCTTACTGATTGGCTAAGAGATCTACTTAGTGACAATGAATACTTAACTAGGACTGGGATCCATGTCAAAATCCTATGGGACCAAGAACTGGAGATCCTAAGGGCAATTCCCTCTACCAGAGAACTACAGAGAAGCTACACCCCTTAGAAGCTAGCCAAAATAGCAATGTTGTCTCATTTAACCTATATTGATCTCACTCTCTGATGAGATTCTGTTTGTTTCAGAAGGCATTGAGAGAACTGGGGACAACTCAATTTCACCAACAAGACATTGGGTTATGGCTGACATCCTGGCAGGAGACAAACCACACCTAGCCTTCACACAGAGCCCAAATGAAGCCTATGAGAAAGTCACTAGATGAACATGAGACCAATCACTACAGCAAATCTGATAACCCATGAAAGGTCAATGGAGACAGACAACCAATGATACCCAACACAATCCAGGGCAAATATCCAAAGATACTTAAGATCTCAGCAATAAAGCAGACTTGAAAATCACCCACCATGACTCAGGGAGCTGAGTGGAAGAGGGGACGGAAAGATTGTAAGAGCCATGGTGGGAAAGAATATCCAGAGACATTGCTCTCCTCAGAAAAAAATACACAAAGGGGGAAGGAAAAAAAGAAAGAAATAATGAAAAACTGGCTACCTCTGGTGCAATTATAACCCCCTAACATATGAATAGATCTAGTATGCACACCGAGGAAGTTCCCCAGTGGGTAGGGGACAGAGAGGAGTGAAAAGGGGATACCTTCACAAGACTTGCTCATACAATATTAGATAGATAGATAGATAAATAGATAGATAGATAGATAGATAGATAGATAGATACATACATACATACATACATACATACATACATACATACATACATAATAAAGATTAAAAGGAAGGAAAGTTAGGAAGACAAAGTGTTCTCTGAAAGGGGGTTGGTAAGATGTTCAGGAGAAGATAGTGGGAAGGGATTATGCTCAAATATATTACATGCACAACCAAAATTGTCAATAACGAGTAATAAATATAAAAACAGTTCATAGGTTAGACTTCCATAATCATTTTATTTTTTTAATACATCATTTGAAGTGTACTCTACCAAATGACTTAAATCTACTTTTTGTTTACAGCATTATATTAAAGTAAATTTTAAAAGCGGAATAAATCAAGAGACTTTTCAACAATAATAACCAGTTTTTTAAATGACTTTACAATTACCTCAGAACCACAGTGATAAAGACTATTGAGTTGTCAGTGAGGTCAAAGACACCGTCAGAAGCACCAAGTCCTATTTTCACTCTCCTACTTAGGTGATTTATTTTTCAGAAAAGACAGCTTTATGTGTGAAGAGGAAAACTAAAAGCAGAGTGTCACATATCTAATTAAGGATGGCTGTAAGTTTATCCACAGTCCGACTTTTTCTCTAATGATAATGTGTAAAACTAAGATATTTAAGTGATTGTCTTGGATCATTCTATTCAAATTATGACTAAATGAGTTACCTATATTCCCTGATGAAATTTACTGATAAATAATTTGAACAGTTCCAATGTAAAAGATAATGTGAACTGTCCAGGTGAGGTTATAAAACACTCATAGACACCTCCATTGAGAGAATAAACTAAGTGTACTTGTCTCTGCTATGCAATATCAGACAAGGTATTTTGTTGTATTTAGTTTCTCCATTTTGTACTTAGAACAGTATTTGTGAATATTAAAATAATATAAAAAGCAAACATTTCCTGATAAAAACCTAGTAAATGGTTTCTTTCTATATGTGTCAGTAATTTTTTGCAAATGGAGGATATATTTTGACATGAGATTCAAAGTCCTGAGATAGCTGAAAGCTGTGCTTCACCAAGAATGACCCAACATTTTTTTCCATCAGTGACATGCTGACATTTCTTGCTAAGGTTTATTGCCTCATGGACCCAAGGTGACTGCTGTAGCTTCAAGCACCAGTCCGCATTTGATAGCAATGGGGTGAGAGAATAAAATTCATTTTTACAAAGGCTCTCTTCTTATCCATGAGGGTAAACATTTCTAGGAAGCCTCAAGCAGGCTTTCTCTAATGTTTTACTGGCAGAAACTGGGTGATATTAGCATTCCTCAGCTACAAGGGAAACAAATCTTATTTAAAACCATTCAGGATAACTCATATTAGCTTAGACCCACAGCATATCTGCAGGGCACGAAACATTATTTTAAGAAAAAAATATGATATTCTGTTGACCAAAAAGAAAAAACGTGGGGCTAGACAGCCATACAGTTTTTAACACTTTCCCAAACAAGGTAACAGTATTGTCATGGTTTGATCCAGGTGTCCCCCACAAACAAATGAATGTGTTCTGAATGATCGGTCCTCAGCTGATGGCAGTTTGGGTTTTACAACCTCGATGAAGCTGTGTTGTTGGGGGCAGGCTTATGGGGTTATAAGCCAGCTTCCCCTTGCCAGTGTTTGGCACACCTTCCTGCCGCTGTTTGCAGTGCTGTGGCAGAGGTGATGTCCACCCCTCTGCTCATGTCATCATTTTCCCTGCCAGAATGGAGTCTTCCCTCGAGTCCATAAGCCAAATAAACCCATTCCTCCACAAGCCGCTTTTGTTTGGGTTCTTTCTGCGCAGCAACTAGAAAGCTGACTGCAACAAGTATCAAAGCAAAATAAACTCAAGAAAGGGCTTCATTCAACATGGAATTAGGTGACAATATCTTAAAATGATTTCTCATGGATTTTGTTTGAACAATGACTGAAAACTATAAGCCCAAACATATAACAGTGTTATTAAACCTACTGACAATGTAATAAGATAGTTTCTTACTCTAAAAAACAGATTTCAATATATTCTTTGCCAACTAAAGTGGTATTTGATTTCCTACTATGATTTCAGAATTGTTTGGCTACAAATAAATAGACACCTACAAAAAGCAACATGACAAAGCAAACTGGTTTTATTTTTTTCTAGTACAGATTAGGAAAATGACAATCCAAGGGCATTGTGATGGTTTTGTAATGCTACCAGCAGGCTAGTCAGATTTTGGTTTGATACTTAACATTCTTTCTTTATTTTTTTTCCAAGGAAGGTTTTCACTCTGGCCCAGAATGACCTGGATCTTACTCTGTAGTTCAGGCAGGCCTCTACCTCATTGCAATACTCCTACCTAAATTGGGAATTATAGTATACAGTCACTGTTCCTGGCTTCTTGGGTTATCATTCTTAAAGAATGACTTTGCCCTCTGTCACACCCCAGCTTTGAGAGTATCAACCATGATGAAGAGAAACAAAGGCATTCATCTATGTCTGTCTTCTTAAAATGACCTCTAGAAGGACCCTCTATTAACTTCAAATTTTATCTCTGGCTAGAATATTGCTATTCTCAGGAGAAAACAGTGTAGAGAGGTATCCTTAACTATGTTGCTATAAAAAACAGTGGAGTTCTATTAGTATTAATAAATTAGTACTAAGTATGCATTTAGCAGTGTCTGACATAGTGGCAAATATTCAGTGTTGCACCTGTATTACTTATGGCGATGCATCATATAAAGCTTTGAAATATTCCCAACATAACCATAATTTCTAAGTCTTTAATAAATAATAATTGTCTTTCTAATCATTAGTTTCCAATCAAAGCAATATTATCTGAATTTATGGCAGATGTCAACCAGGGGCCATTTCTAGATTAAAGTGAAAAAACGGAAAATGATTGTGTTTCTATCCTGACAGAGCGTCCCTGAATCTAAACACAAGTTAGTACATAGTAGAAGTTGAAAATATTTTTAAAGCAACCTTAGATTTAGGAATGTCTAAAAGGTAATACAATTTATTTCTAGATCTTATTGTTTTTCCAGAGAGATTATGTTAAATTAATAGAAGAATTCAGATAATTTATGCCAAAAAATATTGTGATAACATCGAGATGTTCCCCATGTTTTCTTCAATTTGCTAAAGTGATAGATTCATTTATCACCAGTTCAGTTCAATTTATTATTGTGTCTTTGTCAAAATTTTGAAAAATTAATGTTATTTTCAGATTAAAATTTGAATTTTGCCAGCTCTACTGAGCTGGAAGCTTTCTCTGTGATGGCTGCCAGTCTAGTGTTGGACAGAGCTATGCAGGCTACTGGGGAAAGAAAAGTCATCAACAGTCTTAACCAGCAAAGGATCTTGTGAACCACAGCACCAGACAGCCAGGTGAGATGTGCCCACAAGTACAATAGTGACATGACGGTTATCAAGATAACCAATCAGTTTAGAGCTGAGGCCACTTCTATGGAAAAGGATTCATGTTTAGTACTGCAAACCTACTAAAAGCCAGTGACTGTATAATATAATTTGGTCTTTAGTGGTGGTTCATACCTTTAAGTCTCACAGTCAGGAGGCTGAGGAAGGAGGTTCGCCATGAGTTTGAGTAAGGTTTGGAATACAGAATGGAATTTCAGGTGAGCCAGAAATAGAATGAAATTAAGACTCAAAAAATTAATAAAACTTGTGTTTGCCAGTTCTTATGGTGATCATCTTTAATTATAGCACTCAGAAGGTAGAGCAGGAGGATCTTTGTGAGTTGGAGGCCAGCTTGGAACTACATCTTGAGGTCCAGTTCAGTCTGGGCTAAAGTGAGATCCTACCTCAAACAAAGAATACAACAACAACAAAAAGCTTTGTTATTATTTCTTTGTTATTTATTGGAATACTGAGTTCTATGTCCCTTTACTTTTCAATTATAATGTATACATGCAGTGACTTTGTATGACAGACTATAAATACAACTAAATCTACATATATAATTACCAAAATGAAATTGGAGTAAATTGAAAAATTCTATAAATTAAAAAGAAATATAATAATTTTAGTATTCAATCCCTTTATAATTTAGGAAGATCTTAAATAATCCAGAAGAATTATATTTATTTCTGTTACCTTCATATAAGTGAATCAACCAATTTGGGTGATTTTCTAACTTAATATCTTGAGACAGAATTGCACAGGATGTACTAATATATATATATATATATATATATATATATATATATATATATATATATATATATATATATATATATTTGATCAAATGATAACATTTGTAAAGGTAAGAAGTATTATTTATACATGTTCATTTATGTATGTCTTAATTTTAACAATTCAGGAGCCAGGTGTGGTGGTACAGCACTTGGCAGGCCGAAGTAGGAGGACTACCTTGAGTTTCAGGCCACTCAGATTACATAGTGAATCTACAGGTCAGCCTTAGCTACAGCAAGATTCTGTCTTGAAAACAAAACAAAAACAATTCCTTCACTATTTTGGGGGATAGTTTCTTACTAGGTAGGGCAAGCTAGCCTTGAACTTTTGATTCTCTTGCCTCAGCGTGTTGAAGGCTAGCATTATAAACCTGTGCCACTGTGGTGGTTTGATAATAAAATGTCCTTGATAGCCTCCCATATTTGTGATCCTCTCTGGTGGAGTCTTTGGGAGGAGAAGAGTTTCTAGAGCTGTGTCTCTGAGGGTGGGACATGGGATGTTATAGGCCAGATATACTTGTTGGACTCAGCAAGTTCAATCTCTTTAGCTCCTCTATGATTCTGTGGACATATGATAGATATGATGCCCAGCTTTCTGCTTCCCCCATGCTTTCCTCAAGTTGATGAAACTTCTCCCCAAAACTGTAACCCAGATATCAACCATTTCCTTTCATAAGGTGCTGCTTACCAACTGTTTTATCTCAGCAAAGGGAGGTAACTGTCACAGTGGATTGTGTGTGTGCATGTTTGTGTCTATGTGCACATTTAGGCAGGTGCATATATGCATGTATTTACATGGAGGACAAAGGACAGTGAGTGTTTCAGTGATAGAGTCTTTCCTGGGCTTGAAACCTATCTGCTAGGTACACTGGTTAGCCAGAGAACCCAAGGATAACCCTGACAGTCTCCCCAGAACTGATATTACAAAACATTTCACTACACTGCAATTTTATGTGTGTTCTTGGGATTGAATTTAAGTCCTAATACTCTAGTTTTAACGTAAGGCAAGCATTTTACCTACTGAGCAACCTCTCCAGAATCCTAAATTTAAGGAAAAGTACAAACTTATGCTAATTAAGGAAACAGACATTTTTATATGTGTTAGCTAAGTTAAAAATAACTATAATAATAGAAAATAAGATGAAATACCAGAAAAGACATATGAAATAGGAAAGTAAAGCTATATTCACATGTCCCTGAGAGAGACAGGGCTGCTGAGAGATAGAACATGAACATTTCAGAGCTGAAGTAGTTGCAGTATTTCTGAATTGACTTATAAGAAGACCACTGATGGGACAAAGAGAGACAAGAGCTAGGTCAGGAACAGAATATTAATGGCTTGGTTTTAAACATGGTACATTTAGATGAAAATGGCCAACATAGATAGAAGAGTCAGGTCGCAAGATGTATCTGATACGAAAGTTTCTGGTCACAATTTCTTTAAAATTGCTTCAAATACCATCCGGTTGTATCTGGGGTATTCTTTTTTGATCTGAATTTGATTAAGCAGTATGTTATCATGCATTAAAATAGTGGTTGAGAAACAGATTAAATAAATAGGACACATTCCCTAATTATCCTGTAGAGTTGGTTACATTTCTATTTTCTTGTCACTGCAATAATATAATAACAATTTAAGGAGGAAAGATTTATTTTATGTGACAGATTAAGGTTACAACCTATCATGTTTTAGAAATCACGGGGGCAGCAGCTTGAAGCAGAGCTGATCACATCGTATCCAAAGTCAAGGAGAGAACCCAATGCTGGTGCTCAGTGCAGTTTCTCCTTTTAATGGTATCCAGGATCCCTGTCTAGGAAATGGTGCTGTCCAAAATTAGGGTGTGTCTCCACACCTCAATTAACTAATCTAGAAACTCTCTCACAGACCTTCTCAGAAATCACTCTCTACTGTGATTATGAATCCTGTCAAGTTGACAAGATTAGCAATCAAGACTCTGCCTTCATCAACTTGACACACTCAGTATCAAGCCATCAACTCCCATCTCTGGTCCCCATATACTCAGGTCCACTTCGCAATGCAAGATACCTTCAGTCCAACTCTACAATTCTTCATGACTAACATGACTGTCACTTTTCAAAAAATGTTCAATGTTTTTAAAATGTGACTCAAAGCAATTGCTTATTTGAAAGCCTCTATAAAATTAATACACGTTACATACTTCTAATATTCAACAGCACATGATAAATATTTTCATTCCAAAAGAGAAGGATGGAAATCAGGGCAAAAGAGACCAAGGGAAAAACAAAAACACAATAAAAAAACTTCAGATCCACCATGTCTGGAATCTAGAGTTTTTGATAGAATCATCTGGGCCATGAAGAGTCAAAGAGCTTGAGTAGCTTGAGTTGTCCACTTGATACTATTGGTATTAGAGGCATGAATGATGTGAGATTGATCATTGAGATTTGCTACATGTTTCAGGAGAGATGCTGAATTCAATCAACCTGTGTCTGTAAATGAATCCCTGTGAGGATGTCCTGGGTGGTCACTGCACGGAGCTAAGAAAGTGAACCCCAAGTTACAATGGAGACCTAATCAAAGATACCTGTATGGAGTAGAGCTGAGACAGAGACACACACACACACAGAGAGAGAGAGAGAGAGAGAGAGAGAGAGAGAGAGAGAGAGAGAGAGAGAGAGAGGAGAGAAGAGAATGGGGGACCAAGCCCTCCAGCCACTGCAACTGAACTCCATATGCATGTGGTTTCTAGGCTTTTTGGAATTAGTTTATATAAGGAATGTGGAGAATTTGAAGTTTGGAGCTAGATGAGTCTAATGGAGTGTTTCGTTCAGGAGTTTGGAAGACAGACTTCTGAGAGAAGGGCTGGCTCGTGAGGTTTGGGAAGGGATGAAGTATTCCATAATAATGGGAAGGGAGTTGGTGATCCAATATTCTAGTTAAGAGTTTGGTGATATTCTGCTCATGGACCAAGAACTGCCATGAGGTTGAATTTAAAGGTAACAGACTAATTTGCTAGGTGGAGGACCTTTTGTGACTAGATTACATTCCAGCTGGCTGTTCCTGTTCACATCAGCAGCGAAAGATTTGAAGAATGTGCTGCTTGCCAAGGAAAGGAATGTGAGCAAGTTTCAAGTTTCCTACAGGATCATGACAAGAGAGAGAGTGAGACCAGCTATAATTGTTAAAGAGAAGCCTTGTGCTCTACACTGGGAAAACACCCACTAAAGGCTCCAACTTGGACAGTGGAAGAAAGTGGAGTTACAGAGCTTGCTCAGAGGTTAAGGTGGTAGCCTGCAAAGCCTAATGAGGAAGGTTCAATTCCCCAGTACCCACCGAAAGCAAGATGCAGTACAGTTGTTTCTTCCCCCAAAATTCTGATTTATATTTATTATTTATGTTTTGCACTTGCTTTAATATCTGATGTTCACAAACAACTTGATGTCATTATTCTTTGTCAGTTGTGTATATCAAAAATAGAGCTGAAGAAGATAAAGGCAGCCCAATGCTACAGGCAAAACAAATAAGATTTATTTTGGGGTTTTTAAAAGCTATATGGTTGCTAGAAAAAAATAAGTAAGGAAATGGATATATTGATTTTTTTTCATAAAATTCTTTATAAAAGGGCAGTTTCATAAGTGTTTAGATTACCAAAATAAAAATGACTTATGAAAAGACTGTGAAAAAGCTACTAAAAATCTGTAAAAATATTTACTTTAGAAAATTTGCCTCAAATTATATTTATTATATTTTCAATGTCTTGAAAACCTTCCCAATTAAAATAGACAAATATCCATGTGGGCAAGTTTACATCCTATTTTACCCTTTTGAATATGAAAACAATTAGAATAGCAGTTTATTATAAAAGGATTCCATGTTAACCTGTTGAACATATTATTCAGTATTAAAAAATAACAGGAACCACATTTCAGTAACCCCTTTTTTATAGATAAAAATACAGAAAGAGCGAAAAAAGTAATTTTCACATTACCACCGCTGATTCTTTAGTGGAATTATAACAAGCTCTTTTTATCTGTACCTGAACCCAGAATTGACAGAATTGATTTGGTATAAAATTTCAGTGTTCTGCATATTAGAATAGTTCTAGAAATCTTTTTGAGGATGTGTGTGTGTGTGTGTGTGTGTGTGTGTGTGTGTGTGTATGTTCACGTACTGTGACAGTTCAGGCACCTCCATAGAAACCCTCCCCTTGAGTGGGAGATTTCTAGCTAGAGCTAAAACCTAGGCATTAAAACTGATTGTTTAGGTAGAGACCAATCAGCTATCTCTCTGACTTAGCTGGGGGAATTTTTAAAAAGCTTGCCTAAAACAAAGGCCAGCCTGTCTTCTTCCACATGGCGACCTAGAAGAAGGACTTCAGCATTATCTGCTGAGACACCACCCAGACTCAAACCACTGTATTTACACATATAATACCACACTCATTTCCCTTTCATCGTCTTGAATGAACTGTATATACATACGTGTAAGTAGAATATTTTTAATGGCAAGAAGAGCATTGGCACAGTAAATATTAAAATAATGAGGGTGAGGATTTAGAAGGGATTCTCAAGGGAAACTAAATAGAAAGACAAGAGTGAAGCACTCATTTTAGTAGCTAGTCTGTATGATTTTTATTTAGGGCCCATTTTTAGTTAATTTCACAGAAAAAGTCCTCATATTTCTTTTCCTATGTAAAACACATGTATGTTTTAAGTATTCATAGTGTCATAAGAGGCCTCAAAATCCCAAATAAAGCCATAATTTAACAGTCTAAGAATGTCATTATCTGTACATATTGCTAAATGTGAATTTTTTTATGGATGGGATGGTGAAAAGTGTCTTGTTTATTTCAATTAGTATTTAATGACTTACTCATTTATTCAGAGGTTAATTTAGCCATCTGTATTTATCTTTCTATAAATCTCTTGTGACACTTCTAGATTATTACATTCTATAGAAGTCAATATTCATGACATTTTATTTTTAACTACGAACACTTTCAGTTTGTTTCTCATCCATACTGACAAATGCTTATAATGAGAAAGAGGGGTTTTTATTATGTCCTATAGTCAAATCTGTCTTTCATGATCACATATCTATTTGTTCTTGAGAGTTTTGGTGTGAGGTTTTTCTTTGGACATTTATAGCATGTCCTTAGTTAGGGAGCAGATCTGCGTGTTCTTTGGATCCTCTGTTGTGCAAACGGTGCTGCCTTCTGTGATCCTTGCTATTCTGGACAGTTAGGAATGATCACTGTTTGAGGACCTTTGCTCTTCATCTGTCATTAAGGAACTCCTGTTCCATTTGTAAGTGCAGTAAAAATGAATGAATGAATGAATAAATAAATAAATAAATAGATAAATAAAATGCTCTAAACATCCCTAGCTTAAAACACTGCAGAGAGAATTCTCTGGAAATTATTGAAATTCAATATTTTCCATATTTATTGTCAATAATTAAATACAGCGTATGAGCAAGTCAAATTTTATTACAATGAAGGTATGAGAATTATAAGAAAGAGACATGCCTCATAGATATCAAACAGGCAAGGCTCTTACAATTTGGAGAAACATTTTATGAGATGAATAAAAATAAAAGCTATTCAGTTAACTACATATTTTAATATAGGTATCCAAATTACTGGTATATTTCTTAGTAAAATCAAGACACTTTTTGAGTGATATCAGTAATAGAACACAAACCCTAAATGATAATTTACAAAATTAATAACATGTGCTTTTATACAGTTTAACATTTACAAATATTTTATTTTATTATTTACTTCAGAGAAAGAACTCTGTCCCAGAACCACAAACACCATGAGCTCCCCCATGTTATCTAGTATTCAGAATAGTTGATTTACAAAATCATGACTGTACTGCCAGATTAGAAGTTAAAAAAGGAAATTATTTAAGAAAAATGGCAATATTTTGTGAATAAAATTGTTCAATAGGCCAATTAAGATAAATTTGCCTATTTTTGAAAATAAGTATTTCAAAATGCTTCAAATATCATATTTTTGAAAAGAATAAAATGTAAAATAAGTAGAGCACAAAACTTAATATAGCCACAGCTTTCTTTCTGATCTATGGAAGCTCTCAATGTAACCTAATAATTAGTGGAAGAGAGTGAGTGGGGGTGTAGAGAGAAAGGATGGAGAGACAGCTAGAGAGAATGAAGAATTGAAGGAAGGAAGGGGGAGGGAAGAAGGGAGGAAGGGAGAAAGAAAGGAAGGAACATGTGTTGCAGGGGAAGAGTGGGGAGAGGAGAACAAGGAAGGAAACATTGCTTCCTGAGATCCATGGGCACATACTGAAGAATCTTTCTTCTCTGCCACTAATATTTTAATGCTTCAGGTGTGTGTGTGTGTGTGTGTGTGTGTGTGTGTGTGTGTGTGTGCGCGCGCGTTGGAGGGGGGACTGTGATTGTGTGTATATTTTGAATTGCAATTTAGCCACATAAGATAAGTGCAATAGCTCCCTTGTATGTATCTGTTTTTGTTTGCATTTTAAGTTCTGGCTTTCATGTAATATAAGAAGAATTGATTGCACTAAAATAATGTTTTCATTGTAAATGCACTTTTAACTTTTTATTAAATTCTCTATTTTCAAAGATTTCATACACATATCTGATTTTAAAATCATGACATTTATTTACATAATTAAGCATTTCACTGGAATGTGAAGTCAAATACTACTACTAATAATAATAATGATAGAGCAAGCTTGGAGGCAAGAAAGCTGAAATGATTTTGTAGAGCAATTTGGATCTGAAATTTTTGGCTTTCAAAACAAACAAAGTAGAATAAATATTAGTAGTTCTACAACTCAAATGTAAGCACGTACATGCTCAAACTTTAATTGATGCAAGGTAGTTCTATTTGTTTTTACAAATGTGTCAAGTTTATATATTTATTTAAAACATCCATTTCTGTATATTAACTCCCATGTGTACATCAAAGCTGTAAATTAGAATTTTTACTAGTTTACCACAAAAATCAACATCCTAAGACAAAGTGAGGACTATTTCCTTTATGACATTTTAAATTAATATAATAAAAAGATTAAGCATATTGAAGTAGGATAAATGAAATATTATACAAATTGAGGAAGTTTCAGCACATCTCACTGGAGTCTATCAATGTTTGTAGATGTCATCTACCTGGTATCAAATTAACTGACTGGGTCTGTAAATCACTGTTGCAGTTAAATTTGTTGCTGGGCTGAAACAAATAAAAACAAGCAGCTTATGGGAGGAAAAAATATCTTGGCTTAGAGTCTTGAGGGGAAGCTACATGATGGCAAGGGAAAAGCATGGTATGAGCAGAGGCTGGACATCTCCTCTTCTGCAGCAGGTGGACAACAGAGGCAGGAGAGTGAGCTGGACTAATACCCTGAAACTAGGGGACAGGAAACCTTCCCAGCAACACACCTCCTCCAGGAAGCATCCACCTCCCAAGCTGCCATCAGGTGGGGAGCAAGTATTCAGAACAGATGAGTTCATGGGTGTATATGATTGAAAGCACCACAATCAAAGCACATTCTGTGCACTTTGATTAGTTCATTCTATTTACTGCACATGGACTCCAGGGTAGCCCTGCCTTATTCGTGTTATGGAATGAAGTGATTCTTGCTTTGTCCTGTTTGGAAATTATCCCTTTATTCATATCCTATGTTTATATTTTCACAGTGAAAGCCATCCCTGACTTTTTGAGTGATGTAGCTGTTACTTTATTTGTGGTCTTCTTTTTTATCTTATCTATTTTGTTCAGTAGAGAGAGGAAAAGTAGAAAGAATCTTCTAGAGACAAGACATCAGTAAGAGCAACTCCATTTCTCTTTGTGAGGAACATTTCATTTCAATGCCTTCAAACTAATAAAATTTATATGCATTATCCAAATAGATATTTTATTTCTTGTTTGTTACTGACTTTAAAACATTAATAGTAGGCTTTATTAGTTATCTCAATGAATGAAATGAGGTATTAAAAGAGATATAGTTTTTTTGAACAAGTTAGGAAATCTCAAGTCACTTAATTATAGATATTTAATATCTGATGCAACTGTTATTTTTAAATGTCAAAGACATTCTATAATATATTTCAATGCTGTTTGGAAGTAACAAGTAATATATAAGTAATAAAAGTGATAGAACATTTGTATCAATTTCAAAATGTAACTGGCTTTGCATGTATGGATTTAAAACCCCCACTCATTTCCATTAAATATAAATGCCAAGTGCTTGTACATCAAAGCTGCCAAATAGAATTCTGTAGGAACTTATCTCTGCTCAACATTTCATCCATCTTCTTGATGGGCTTAGAAAGATTTACCCCTGGGTTAGAATGTTCAATGAGAATTTTTAAAAAATAACTTGAAGCTGTTAAAGAAAAAAATGGTAAATAGTAAGTATCACCTATCATGCTCAGTTGGGGCACAAGCATATTGGCTGTTGAAAATATTCCAGCAACACATATTGAAATATAAAAAGAAATCATGTATCTATAAGATATAAAATCAAAAAATTAAGTTACCTTACATAAATAAGTAATATTTCAAAGAGATCAGTTCAAAGCTTTTGCTAGCCCAAGTGTGAAATTTTATAACACCACTGAATTTTATGAAAACGTGTATTTCATTGAATCAACAAACAAAAATAAATTTCAGATTAAAGCTAGAAAATTATAAAACAGATAAACTTTTCCATCTCACTTTCAATGCCAAAAGAATATTGTTTCTGTCTCCAAGAGTCTTAGTATTAAGGAAGAAGGCGGGGTGTGGTAGCTTTCTTAAAATTTTCCTCACATAACCTCTATCTCTGGCAAGCTGATGTTTAATTAAAAAGTACCTTGGGGTGGGTAGTAAAGAAGTGGAGTAGACCAGGCAGACCTGGGTGCTTTGAGCTTTTACATGTCAAGCAAGAATTCCTTAAGGTGAAACTATTTGTAGAAATGATGGCAAGAAATAAGGGAGTAACACAATGTATTTCATCACAACTAAGAGTGCTTATGACTTTATGTAATTTTAAAAGAACAGGCACAAAATTGAAATAATGTAATAGGTTGACCATTTGCAATATTGTTTTGGGTCTTCATAGGTTAATTCTTTTATCATGACTTAATTAAAAATATCTCCTGCATATATTTTTACATCAATGCTATGGAACCTGCCTTGGACAATGAATGTTAATGACAGTGAATGTGCAATCAGGGAGAAATTGTGTATGTAGCTCAGGAAACTGTGCTAGCATTAAAATAATTCTAATGGATGTGAGGAATTTTACATTTGTAAAGTTATAGTTTGTATCAGATTCAAGTGCTCAGGTTAAAAGTTACAGTTCTTGGCTGAATACATTCAGTGTGAATAAAATTTTAGGTACACAAAATATCCATATCCTGGCTAGGCATCACCATCATGTATCTTAATAAAGAAAGTGAAATATCATGTCTATCAAGAGTGACAATGATTATATAGCAGAATCACTCATAAGTAACATAAGCATAATTCTATTCTGTGCATGGTATGTCTGTATTTTCCTTATTTATAATGAGACAGGTTGTGTGGTTTTCCAACAACATATTAAACATTCATTAAAGATGCAATATAATGTTTCTATATTGGAGTCTCTCTTAGTCATAATAAAATGCTCAATAAATAATTTTAAACACTGCATGCTCATGGTATCCTCCAAAATCTATTAGCCGATGGAAAAAAATACATACATCTAAGCTGATAACTACCCACATTTTCCTTCTGTGTATCTATGTAGCCTATGACAACTACAGTGATATTAAATAAGGACTTTCCTCTTCATGTCTCTTGAATATGTGAGGCCAGAGAAGATTCAGCTACAGAAAAGAATAGCAACTTTGGTGGCTAGAGAGATTGCTCCGATGCTTGTCTGCAAAGCCTAATTATACAATAATATTGTAAGGCATCTGTATCAGTTAACTCTTTGTTACAGGGGGGGAAATCACCCAACCAGAAGAAGCAGTTTATAGAAGGAAAGGGTATTTTTAGCCTTACACTTTTGAGGGGAAATCCCATGCTGGCAGAGAAAAAGCATGGCAGAGCAGGGGCTGACCATCTCAACTTTCCACAGCAGCGGGGAAGTAGAAAGACTGGGCTATTCTTCCCCTGAGATGTCTTAAGATAGCTGCAATTATAACTGTTAAAGTTTGTCATAGTCATCTCCATGTCATTAGAAAACTCATGCTAATGATACTGGTTCCTCTCATTGTACAGTGTGAAATGTTCTTGCATATTTACTCTGATGCTTGGAACCTTCATTTTTATAAATTTCTTAATGGCATCTTGGCACATTATAACTTGTCTACAACTCAAGAAATTCTCACAGGAAACTACTAGAAGAAGAATTCAGTCTATTCTAATGTTATTTTATACGTTGCATGGATTCAAGGTATTTTGCCACATTATTGCCAAGAAAATGAAAGCAAACTATGTTTATACTGATATTTCATTTAAGAATAAATACATTCTAAATTGGAATCTAAATATTCTTAGTTATGATATTTTCTAATTGCAAATATCTCAGCAACTATATATCTTTTAATGGCTTAGGCTATTTTTCAAATGATTGTCAACCGTTAGGAGTCCCTCTTGTTTCTTTGTTAAATGCTTCATCATTATCCTAATCCTACAGTAAATAATTGTTTATTATATTCTAGGTGTGGTAGAGAGCTCGGAAGGAACTTAGATTTGTAAATGTAAACTTGATCACTGGGATTTATTTCTTCAGTCTCAAGCCATGCCATAGAGTTGTCACAATGTGCTTAAAAAAAGTTGTGAGGATTTTTAATGGATGAAACATCTTCCCTGAATGCAAAGATCCCAGGAATACACTGGAAATTGAATGTTGCATTACAGAGAGCCAGTATGATAATCAGCAGAATAAGGGTGAGGGAGGCAGTGAAGAGTAAGACAGTGTTTCAAAGTGAAAACCTCCCAAGTCTGAGAGTTGTGATCATAGGACCAAAAATCTGAAGAGGATGGAGGTTAGCAGGACTGAAGAGCAGGAGTGACCAGAGGAGGAACTGCTGAGCCTTCAGGGTGAAGACAGGCAGTGTAATAGGATTTGCTCTCCTTCCTGCTGTCAGTGGGAAGAGAGCTGGGCTTAGGTCATGTGCCTAAGGTAGAGGAAGAAGCAGAGTGAACACATCAAAGAGCCCAAGTGAGAGTAATGCTAGACTGGAAATTCTAGCTTTAAATATGGGTTCAAAACTAACATAAGATCCTGGCTTGTGGATTGCTATTTTTTGTGGTTGAGCATTGCCACATTAGAAAAAAATAGAATGAAATACAAATCACACAGCTAGTTTTTAAAGTTTAATTAAATTACTGGAGTTATGGGTAGGGAAAAGCATGTGTGAGGTAAAGAAAAAATAATGAAGAGTGAGTTGGCTAGGAGGGGTAACATTTGAGTAAATGATGTGTATGAGGACATCTATTTCAAAATAAGCAAAACATAAACTACTGAACTCTGCAACTGAGGAAATAAATTAGAATTGAAAGGAAACACAACCATCAATGTACAGACAGTACTGGCAGCAGAAATATCAAACTCAAATTTTTCCTTGAGGCACTTTCCAAAATGTTATATGAAAAATGGAACATATTCTTAAAATTAAAAGTCTGATTCATAAAGGGAGGAAGGAAACCATAAGTAGAGTATGTCGTCTCTATCAATTGTCATAAAAATCTAAAATTTGAAAGGTTTAAGTAATAGTAACTGAATTTTATCCCATTTTACTGAGGGAAGTAGGTTTTTTTGTTTTTTCAGCATATCATTAAGGAGTTTGTAATTTCAGAATTGGCAGAACCTATTAGAGCATTCCACAATGATAACTTGGGACAAACAAAAGCAAAAACAAAAATAATTAAATAAATATTAATAGAAAGAAGAAAGTAAGAAAATAAGTAAGTAAATTGTGATGGTTAAGTTTTGATGTCAACTTGACCTTTCAAGTAATCTTTGGTGGGTCTCTGAGGATGTTCACAGGAAGGCAGCCTCTCAGTAGGGGGCAGGATGTAAAGAAGCTCAAAGGAGGTAGAAGTAAACATCCTTTCCTGTGTGGACAGTGCAGGAAGGAAATTCCAGAGATTCAGGAACCCATTAAGTCTGGGATAGGGTTACAAGACCCCACCCTAAGCCTATATAAAGGGGAAGAAATTCTCTGGCTCTCCTGCCTGTTTGCTGTTGTGTGTGTTGTGTTGGTGATGGGTTTCTCTCTCTGCTTGGACCTGTGAAAGAGGACCAGCCTCTTTCACTTTATGGGACTTCCCCTGGATCTGGAGCTTGAATAAATCATTTCCTCCCATAAACTCTGCCTGGTTTGGAGATTCATCCCAGCAGGGTGTGGCTGACTGCGACAGTAAGTTGTTTGAGGAGCTGGAGAGACAGCTCAGCAGTTAAGGTGCTGGCCTGCAAAGCCTAATGACCAGAGTCTGATTCCCCAGTTCCCACATAAAGCCAGATGCACAAAGTGGCTAATGCATGTAAAGTTTGTTTGCAGTGGCTGGCTGCCCTGGAGAGCTCATTCTGTCTGTCTCTCTTTTATCCTTGTCTGCTTGCAAATAAATTAAAAAAAAAAAAACATAACATGGAAAACAACTAGAGAAGACACCAAAATTTGTTCTGTGGCCACCTACACACACACACACACACACACACACACACACACACACCATCACACCCACCAGCAATAGCACGCATACCATAGACACTGACATATCCAAACCAATGAAACACTGAAAGCTTGAACTAGAAAAGCTTTTTAATTCCAGCCAGAACTTGAAGGCAGCAGACATTTGGAGCTAGATATCATCTGCTTAAATTAACATTCCGTATCCTATTTCTCTGTCCTGTCTGAAACACACCTGAACATTAATACTTAAATGACACTAATGAGATTAATTAGAAGAGCATTTAACTACTCCACTGTTGTGGAAAGTTTCCAGTGAATCTATTAATGAGATTTCCTAATAAAATGGCAGTAATTAAAAACAGGATTTTTATCTCTACACAGAACCTTTCTCCTAAAAATGACTGCCATGGTTGAACTATTATTATCAGTTCAGATCATAACTAATGAATAACAGGCATTCATAAATATTCTCCATTGTCTGACTTTCTTGATAAGGAAAAACTGGAATCAGAACCCAGACCTTGAACATATGGATGAAATTATATGGACCCCCCCACTCCATCTTTCTTTGTAAATTAGTAGGTTATTTAATTATGAATTATTTTTAAATTTCATTTTTATCTGAATCGTTTGAGTTTCTAATGTTAATTCAAAATTTCTGACCCTGGGAATATCAGTACTAGATACAACATGAATTACTGCAAGTGCAAGAGGCATGTTATGAGTATAAATGATAATTTTAAAAAATTATTGGCATAGATAAAATTATTGTATTATGTATATATTTGTGTGTTTATATTTGAGGAGGTGGACGTGTGTGGGTGCATATTGTGTGGGTGGGGGACACCTTGTTTTTTGAGACCAGGTCTTTCACTCAATCTCACTGATTCCACTAGATTGGTTAGACAGCAAGATTCTGAGTTAGGGTTAGGGTTCCTACTTTCCTGTCTTTCCAGTACTGACAGTGTTAGATTGACTGGCTTCCACTGTAGCCAGCTTCGACATAGCAGTGGGCATTCAACTCACATCCTCACGCCTCTTGGCAAGCACCCTCCCTGTCCCCTATGATAACACTGTGCAGCAAGAATCCCCGAATTGAAAATGATAGAATTTCAAATAATTGAACTGTTGCAAAAGAAAAAATTTAATTTTAACTCTCTTTCCAATCTGAATGGACTCAGGTTTCATTCAAAAATAAAATAGTGTTTAAGTTGTTGTTGACCTAAAAATGTGTTCATAAATTATTCTTTTATTTCAGTCTGTTTGTACTTTTCAGAAGTTATTCATTTTTAATTAAAAACAAAAACAAATAAACATAAAAGAACAATGTGGTTCCAAACATCCCAAAGCAGAAATCTAGAAGCTGCTAAGAGCTCAGCACTAAAGTAAATTGAAACTCACCCACCATGGCTCAGGAAACTTTGCAGAAGAGGGGGTGGAAAGATTGTAAAGAGCCATGCTGGGGTACTATCCCGATGAACATTCCCCACCCTCCAATGATGGACTGCTGATCTATAAGACATGGCCCTCAACTCCATGGAGCATTCAGCAATCACAGAGGAGGGACCTCAGTGGAATGGGGTGGGGAGGAGGGAAATTTTGGTACCAACACATAACATAATACAAAGCTGCTACTTAATAAAACAAATAAAACAATGTGGGGTGGACATGGTGGCATATTTCTATAATCCTAGCACTGGGGAGGCTGAGGTAGGAGGACTGGCAAGTTCATTCGAGTCCACCCTGATAATGCACAGTGAATTCCAGCCTGGGCTAGAAAGAAAACTTATCTCAAAACAAACAGTAAAACAAACAGAAAAACAAACAAACAAAAACACCAAAGCAAAGAAACAAACAGAAAAAGAAATGTGTTCTTTCCATTCATGTTATAAGAAAACCGATATGAAGTGGCATCAGGTGCCAAGGTATCAGCAGCACGTTCAGAGACATCTCCTCCTTTATGTTGAAAACAAATGGGATTAATAAACCGTGACAATTGTTCCTCAAGCAAGATACAGTAAAACTGAATGACCATCCTCAAATAATAAATTAGATCTGCCTCAAGAACGGTCGGGGAGCAGGGAAATTCACACTTTATTTAAAAAGAATGATGGCCTGCAGTTTCCCCTGCTTGCTTTATAGATCTGCAGGAAACCAGAGAGCCTGGCATTGGGGCAGAGACCTTGTCTGGTGGGACTCCTCACTCTGGCTCTAGCTTGTTGCTGTGTGTGATGCTCTCTTTTTGTCATGAAGCAAGTTATACGGTACGCCAGAGAATATTTTACATTGGAAAAGTTAGTGAATGACCTCGGAAATTTGTTTTGAACTGTGGGGAAAGAAAAAAGACAAAAAGACAAAAAGAGAAGAGGTCTTTTCATGAGCTCTATAGCAATGAGCAGGGAGAGGCTGAGACATGCAAACGTTATCCCAACTTTTACAGAGATCAGGTCTGTTTAAGTACCATATTTTTTACTGTTCATGAAAGAATGAGAAAAAAAAAACAGTTAATACACATAAGCCTTATGATGCATCTCTTAGGCAGCACAGGGAGAAAGGAGAGAATGAAAAGAATGCCTGTGTCCCTGAGTTGGTATTTCACACTTTCGAAGAGTAGTAGCCTTCCTCTTGATTTCAAATCCATGTCTAATTTATATTGTATGACAATCTTTCAAAAATGTATCCTATTGCAAGACATCAAGCTAGGTCTTTATATGACTTTATGTTTTATTCTAGGAGATATTAGTGTATACATTTCATACACATTCACAAATGGAGAAATGGATGTTCAGTGTATTAAAGATTTGCCAAAACTCAAGCAGTTTTTCTTTTTTTTTTCTATTTTACTGAAAACCAAAATGTAATTTCGGCTTTTCTTAGTCCGTTTGGGCTGCTCATCAAAATATTATTAGATGAGGTGTCTTCGAAGCAGAAATTTATTTCTCACAGTGCTGGAGAATGACGAGCCCAAGAGAAAAAAAAAAAAAGGTAAGCAGATTCAGTATTTAGAGTTGAAAAGAACTTTCTCATCGCACCTTACTTGGCTGGGGGAGAAGGGAGGGCGCTGGTTTTTGTTAAGATCATAAACAGCATTCCCAGCAGCCTGGCCTTCATACGCTAATCTCCCAAAGGCCCACCTTCAATGCATCATATTAACTGGTCGAATTTCGTGTGCAATTTCTGGAAAGATAAAATCAATTTTCAGCACAGTCTGTTTGATAGTTGGTAGGTCAAACTACTCCTTACAGTAACCTGTTGTGTAGTGCCATTGAGTTATATACAGACTCAGAATGCTTGACAGACACATGCTACCCGGAAGCAAACTTGAACAGTTCTAACTGTTGATGAAATTATACACACACACACACACACACACACACACACACACACACACACACACACACATTTGCTCACCACTAAAAACAAAGCAGAAAACTGGATCTTGTTAAGTACCAAAAAACTAACCAAGTATACATCTATTATCAAAATATGAAGTAATTTAGAAAGTATTTAAATATAATATTCACTGTATCAACAATCCTTATAAGGAGAGTGAAAATTCGATAAAAATAATTTATCTAATCACATGGTGCTGAGGTTTGTGAAGCCACAACTTTATGATGCGGAGTTAGCTGCACTGTGATAAAATGATAGAAATGGATTATGAAAAAGCCAATAAATTGTATTTAATTCAATCCCTCAGCTAAAGTACTATTGCAATATTAAGATTTCAGACAATGTTATAATAAATGTTATATTGGTTAAAAAAAGAATTAGGGAAAACTTGTTACACAATTAGGTTAACATTTTTTTAAAAAATCAGTATCATCTCTTGGAGACTGGCAGATAATCTTCCTTGTCAACTTCACTGGATTTGGAAGTACCATGTAAACCTCTGTGTGAGTCCAAGAAAATGTCTCCAGGGAGGCTTCACTGAAGAAGGAAGAAGCACTCTGAACTTGAGCAGCACATCCAATGGGCTGGGCACCCAGACTGAATCAACAGCTAAGCACCAACATTCATTTCTCTCCTTTCTGACTTGGGATTGAATGAAACCAGCAACCTCAATCTCCTGACACCCCAGAACTGCAGAACTGATCTCCCCACCATGCCTTTTCTGTCATAATGGATTGTAGCCTCCAAGTGTGAGCCCCTCAGGGAGGGTGGGAAAAAAAACCCTATTCCTCATTTTATTCCCCTGTTATTTTTTTTAAAATATATATTTTATTTATGTGTAAACTGTGAGAGACAGAAAGATTATGCACTCCAGGGACTCTCTCCAGTACAAGCAGAGTCAAGATGTATGTGCCCCTCACATTGGCTTTATGTAGGTACTGGGGTAATTGAACCCTGATATCAGGCTTGTAAGCAAGTGCCTTTAACCACTGAGCCATCTCCCCAGCCCTTATGTTGCATTACCAGTATCAGGTATCTTATCATTATCATAACTAATGCAGTCACGTTATGAATAAAACAAATATCTACCTTCAAGAACTATAAATTTAGGGCTGGAGAGATGGCTCAGCAGTTAAGGCACTTGCCTCCAGTGCCTAAGGCCCCCGGTTCAATTCCCCAGGACCCACATAAGCCAGACCCACAAGGTGGTGGCCCTGGTGTTCTCTCTCTCTCTCTCTCTCTCTCTCTCTCTCTCTCTCTCTCTCTCTCTCTCTCTCCTTAAAAGTGAATAAATAAAATATTAAAAAAAGAACTATGAAAATAATACAAATCTTTAAATATGAATATTTATAATGTCTCACGTATAACATAAAAAATAAAAAGTCCTATACAATTCCTTGGGAGGAACAGGTTATAAAACCTTAAGTAGTATTCTTGCTTTTGTTTTATAATAATATATGTAGTTTTAGAAAAAAAACAATGAACTATGTATATTATACTTTAAAAGTGGTTCAAACTTTTTTACTCCCCAAAGCAGAGATTACTTATAAGCTACCGTGAGATCCACTGGGTCCCATTGCTTTCAGATGTAGTTTTGGTGGCTGGTGTCCAAGTTCAAGGGTCTAGGTACTTCAAGGGTATAGGGCTGACTGAAAGCCATGAAAAGCACCCCTGAAAACACTGTTCAAACAACTCAGGCAGTAGTACTGGAGGAAGACCTTCTCTTCTAGTTTCTAAAAGGGAAATCCTGAGGTACATTTTATATGTTTTCTAGAAGGTTCCTGTCAGGATTGATTCCTAGGGACCCACAGTGGTAAGCGAGTCAGTCATTACCTCACTTGCTGTTGCTCCTCCTCTGACTTATTCTCTAATTTCCTTAATTATTTTTCACAATTTCCTGTCTAATAAACCCCAAACTTGAAATATTCCCTCAGGCTCTTCTTTCAAAGCAGCTCATATTACAAGTTCTATAACTTTAATATAAAAGTATTCAAAAATAAAGCACAGAAAACAAGAAGTGATAAAAGTATGGAGATGTTTATTCAGGTGTCTATCAACATGTAGTGAATTTCATGTAATGGACTAGTGGTGGGAGCATTATGAAGGTAGAACTCTTGTGCCCAAAGAATACATTTCTGCAGGTACTATCAGTAAAGAAGAATTTTTTACCCAGTGTGAGATGATCAGCAAATTCTGTTAATGTGTCTGCATGTCCTGAATACAACAAAGTTGAGCTTTGACTTTACCAGTGGCATTCACAAAAGATGTCAGAATTAAGTTGGGCAAGCTGACACGTCTGTGATGTCCAGGGCAATTCACCTTAAATTCCAGAGGAAGAGAATAGAAGGGACATTAGCTTAGCAAATGCATCACCTGTTTCTGTTAAGCTAGACTTGGAAGTTGATACTGGACAAAATTTCAATGATGACAATATACTTAATACTGGTAATTCACTTTTTTATTTAGGACAAAACTGAAGTTAGCTACCTCAGTTCAGTTATGTAGCTTCAGTATTAATGTAAAGATATTAAAATTAGCCTTGGCTTAAAACTCAGAAGGGTACTTAAATATAGTTTTGTTAACTATATTCTTCCAAAACTAATGTCATCCATGAATTTTAAGGCTTTTAGGCAGTTGTATAAGCATTATATCTATTAACACCTTAGTCAATAATTATACCAAAAAAGAAATTTATTCCAAAATGTAAAATTAATTGTTCTTTCTAAAATAGACAATTATAGACATGATTCTAGACAATTATCATTTAATTTATTTTAATAAATCTATATCTTAATACTTTAAATTAGAATATCAGTTAAGGAGAATAATGTCCTATAACAATTTTTTGGAAAAAGAAGATCAATTCCTCTGCAAAAAATTTCAGAATAGGGCTGGAGAGATGGCTCAGCGGTTAAGGCACTTGCCTCTAGTGCCTAAGGCCATGGGTTCAATTCCCCAGGTCTCACATAAGCCACACCCACAAGGTGGTGACCCTGGTGCTCGCTCTCTCTCTCTCTCTCTCTCTCTCTCTCTCTCTCTCTCTCTCTCTCTCTCTCTCTCTGTATCTCTCTGCTTGAAAATGAATAAATAAAATATTTTTAAAAATTTTTCAGAATAAGATATAAATTTAACATCAGGAATCACTTCTTCATATCTTTGTTACCTTTCAGGCATTTGTTGGAGGTTCTGTGTATGTAATTAATAGACACTGAAATAAGTGGATTTTATATTGGAATGAATTTATAGTCTTATATCAATATTATATAAAGGAATGGCTTAAAATTCAGTACTCTGCTGAAGTGTTCATTGTAAAATGTCTTCTGTAGTTCAACACTAGTTGTAGGCTTAATTGAATAGAGTTTGTGTAAAATATTTTACACTTTCTTTAAAAAATTTAGTCATAATCTTGTCTATTTTAATTTTAAAAATTGCATTATTTTGCGGGAATAGTTGAATTATTGCATTTTTTGTGTTTTGTTTTCTTTTCCAGTGTTTTATATTTTTATTTATTATTTGTGTATGCAATCCAAATTGTGTTCAGACTTTGACATTGGATAAATTGCCTGAAGAGGGCGATCTTTCCTATGAAGCCATGATCCATTGGCCAAATCTTTAGAACCTAACCAAATCTATGAAATGGAAGTATTATATCAGATTTAATCTCTCTCTCTCTTTTTTAAGGCCCTATCTCACTCTCGCCCAGGCTGACCTGAATATCACTCTGTAGTCTCAGGCCGGTCTGGAACTCACAGTGATCCTCCTACCTCTGCCCCCCCCCCCCCAGTGCTGGGACCATTTATGTAGGAAATTTGAGTACTTCCAAAATATTTTTTGCTAAACTTTCTGTGAACAGGATTGTGAAGAGAAGGCCTCACATACTAGCAAGTTAAGTTTTGTTTTCTACTAAAGTAAATGTTTAATTAATTTGAGGTACTGTATATTTTATTAAATTTATGAAGACATTTGTTAATATTCAAAAGTGCAATAGTTTACTACCCTTTCCTGTGTGATTCTAAACTGTTTAAATTGTATTCTCACAAAAATTTTATAACCTTATTCCCACATGAATTTTACAGTTCAAGCAGACAATTGTTAAAAGTTTATAAATATATACCATAATTATATTCTGATATGTACAGACCAGAGAGTTCAATATTCAAAGACAATCTGTTATGGGATTATAAATGAAGAAATATTCTTAATGGTAGTATATAATTCTCAGCATTTTGCCGCATGGTTATTTACCCCTAGGGGTTCTCCATATTCTATATTTCTTAATGCTCAAAGTGAATGTTACCTCAATTTAAAATAAAAGAGTTCAGTACATAATACCATTGTTTTTTGTAAAGCCATAAAGAATTATGAATATTCTGTTCTTTAAAGGAATGTAAAATCAGAAAATGATTTTCCCTTTTTCTAATTTTCTTTACTAATGTCTACATTCACCCTTTAGACGTCATATATATATATATATATATATATATATATATATATATATATATATATATGTAGACCCTCTCACCCCAAGGTGAGATGCCACCCCTCTTAGAAATTCACTATATATATATATATATATATATATATATATATATATATATATATATTCTTTTATAAAGCACATATTTTTACTCACATTCTTACTTCTCAGAAGCAGATGGTAGTCCCCAGAGCTGTTTCATAAGGACATATACTTAAGATCATGTATTTAGTTAGACACCATACTTGTTTTAAAATTCTCCAACCACTAAATTGAAATTTTTATCAATATTTATGTAATAGAATATTTATTTTAAATATTTTATTTATTTGAGAGATAAAGAGAAAGCAGACAGAGTGACAATTGGCGTGCCATGACTTCTAGCTACTGCAAATTAACTCCAAACACTTGTACCACTTTGTACATCTGGCTTTATGTGGGTAGTAGAGAAATGAACCTGGCCATCAGGCTTTGCAAGAAAGTGCTTTTAACATGAGTCATCTCTCCAGCCCTGGAATCGTTATTTTCAATTTTGAATTGGCAAGAGAACACTAGATGACTCCTTAATAAACACTCCTTAATTTTATTATCAATTAAAAATTGTTATTAGAATTATTTCCTGAACCTATCAGCTTTGGATGAGTCACACTCTATTAAAGGTATTACTGCATTTTTGTTGACTTAAAATGTAGTTTTCTGCTCTTAAATTTCATAGACCTGTAACCAACATAAATCAGCCTAGGACTCTGCTTTACATCACTTATTATTCTTAATGTCTATTTCTAAAATAGTTATCAGTATTTGACAATAGTATCTAGAACTCAGAAAAACTTCTTAACTAAAATAAAACCAACTCTTGCTTTGAAAATTTCTTCTACTAATTTAAAGTTAATGAGTGAATAATAGGTTAAGACCTGTGATCATGCAATCTGGGCTACTCTCAGAAGGTTTCAATGGAAGTAATCTGGTATCATTTTGGCACAATAACAGCAAATGTTCTATTGCATGGTGATGTTCTGACATCTAGTTGAACCCCAGGTCCCACAGTGTGTTCAGTATTTCCCAAAAGAAATGTGACTTACTGACACATAACAGTGGAGTCCTCCATCTTAAGCCAGCAATCAAACATGACCCAACACTCTTCTTTACTCTCAAATCCTCACTCCAGCCACATGGCTCTGTTCCAGGGCTTCAAGTTATCTTCTCCTCCCCACTGTCACACACATGACTCCATCTGTCTCAATAGTTGAATAGACCTGTGCTTTCCTGCTTGTAATCACATTCATTTTATGAGTGCAATACATGTTTCACCTAAAATGCTATAGCTTTGAAGAAATCATGGTAGACCCTCTCACCCCAAGGTGAGATGTCACCCCTCTGGAATTCCAGCTAGTCTATGCTCTTCCTAATAACACATAAACTCTGAAATGTGTCTTCATTACACCTTGAGCTCTTCAAAAATGAGGGTCTCATTATTTTGTTCACCATTGAAAACTCTATGCCTATCACAACAAATATCAATTGGATTAAGTTTAACAGAACAGCATATTAAAAATTTGAAAATTAATGGAATAATGGAATAATAAAATTCCATTTATACATTGAGAAAAGCAGTCATTTTTGAATGCAATTCCATATGGTGACATTCTTAGCAGGGTTTACCTGCAACTGAAAAGGAAGCGACATTGTTTATGACTGCTTTTCTTTTCATTATATAAAAGTGAAGAAGCCTGTGTTTTACTGGAAGCCATTATGTCTAGGAAAGCAATATTCAGCTGAGGCCTGGAAGTAAACTGATAATTCAAATGTTGATGGTTCTATTACCTCTGCTTCTAACATGATCTACAACTTTGTATAATCACTTAGAATTCTTCAGACACATTTCTTTATTTTACAAACAAGAGTGATAGAATGGGGGGCATGGGCTTACTGGCCTATCTGGTTTAGACAGGAAACTTCAAGTTCTGAATCTGTCTTTGTGAGTGACCTTAGAAAGTCACTGTGTTTCTTTTTATGAAAAAAGATTAATAGTATCTACAAAATAAGGTTATTGTGAGTATTACATGGAAAAAAATTATAATTACATATTGTGTAAAATGAAAAGAATTTTATATTATAAGCAAACATAAAGTAGCTTTTTGTAACACAAGATTAAAAAATACTACTCACTGAAAAAATTAATTTTTCACTTAGAATATAAAATATATTGGATAAATGTATGTTATAGATTTTCTAACATGCATAAACATGAAATAAATATAGCATTAGGAGCATATACTGAGAAATAAAGGATATACACATGGAAAAACATGTAAAATATATTTTCCCATTAATTCAATACAAAAGCTGTATCTTTTAGATATTCTTTTGAAATAGGATCTTGCAATATAGCAGAAGATAACCATGAAATTGCAAAAATCCTCCTGCCTCAGACCCTGAAGTGTTGGAATCATCATCCCTGGATCTTAAATTCTTAATTTTTCTTTTTCTATATAAAAGCTGTCAATGCTGCTCAATTCACAATAACTAAGATTTGGAATCAACCCAGGTGCCAATTGCTGGATGAATGGATTTCAAAGTTATGATACATATACACAATGGAATTTTACTCATAAGTAAGAAAAAATTACCCAATAAAATTTGCAGAAAAATGAATGGACTTGGAAGAGATCATACTCAGAGAAATCACACAAGCACAGAAAGACAAACACTGCATATCCTCCCTCATCTGTGGTTCCTAACCAGGAGTACCTTGAGTTGCAAGCAAACCTGAACTACAACTCAAGGAACAGAAAATAGTGTTGGAAGAGTTTGTGGGGCAGCAATGGGAGGACCTGAGTAAAATATATACACAAAGCTAAATCTAAAATGAATTGGTAACATAGAATCCTTTCTCCTGGACAGTACACTAAAAAATACAGCCCTCCAAAGGAATATGGGGGTATTGTCTGGTAAGAAGGATACTGGAGAGGTTGGGATGAAGCCTAATCCTAATAAATTTTTTTGCATCTGGCTTGTAAATCCAATTAAGAGAAATCTGTTGCTACCCACATTGAGCTGTTGGTCAGAGTACTACAAGGTAATAAAAACAAAACAGGCTTCTGTTAAAGCATTTATCACCTATTGTAAAAGATAATCTGTTGCTAAAGTTACCACAGGTTGCCATCACACAACATCAAGAGACTTAGCTGGAATCTGGAAGAAAGCCAGTTCTCAGATGGTTAGCTTTATAGTGCTGAAAGCTCTACTTGAGCTGCCTGGGGAAACTGTCCCAACAATGTTGGGAGAAAGTAGTGGATACTGTTATATAACAGGAACCAGCATGACAAGATGTAAACAGCTGTGCAATACTGGCACTCAATCTAGGTGGGTAATCAAGGGCTCTCTGATTGTTTTAGAGATCCATTCAGTGGCAAGGAGCCCATAGCTGTAACTGCGATTCAGGGTCAACTCCTATCTATGGAGACCAAGAATTTGGACTCCAAGGGGAAGCCTCCACCAACCATGGGCCTAAAAAGAGGCTAATTTTAGTATAATCTCATTATAATCTCACTAAATTAACAATGCTTGTCTCATTTAACCTAGGATGATCTCACTCTCTAATGAAGAATTTTTTTTTTTTTGGCAGAAGGCAGTGAGTAATTCTACCCACAAGATCAATAATGATAGTAGACTCCCTGGCAGCAAATAAACCACCCATAGCACATCGGCTAGAATCCTTGTGAAACCCCAGAATATTGGTGATATGAGCAAGAGTGCTGCTCCCACAGCAAGCCTGTCAACCTGCACCAAGACTATGGAGATAGACAGACAGACAGACAGACAGACAGACAGACAGACAGACAGATTCCAAAAGCTTCTTTGAACTTAACACTACAGTAGTCTTAAACTTACCAACAATGCCTAAGTGAATTTTGTGAAAGAGGGGTGGAAAGATTGTAAAAGCCATGGTGTGTGGGGGGAGGAAATGCACAGTCATTGCTCGCCCCCTCCACCCAATAATAATTTATAGCCCTCAACACCATGGTGCATACCAGTAACCCACCGAGGAGGGCCTTCTGCAGAATGGGGGCAGTGATGGAAATGGTGGTACTAACAAATGACTTGTTCATACAAAGTTTCAACATAATAAATTAAAAATAAAGCCAATCAATCCCAGAAAAATAAAACAATTGTAACATTAGCATTCCTAAAGCATGCAGAATTTTACACTTTGAATGTTTTAGGAACAGCTTATATCTGTGTTCAAAAAGGAAAGTTTGGTGCTGAAGAGATGGCTCAGCGGAAAAGGCACTTGCTTCCAGTGCCTAAGGCCCTGATTCAATTCCCCAGGACCCACATAAGCCAGATGCACAAGGCGGCAGTCCTGGCGCTCTCTCTCTCTCTCTCTCTCTCTCTCTCTCTCTCTCTCTCTCTCTCTCTTTCTCTCTCTCTCTCTCTGCTTGAAAATGAACAAAATAAAATATTAAAAAAGTAAAGCTAATGAGAGGACACACACACACACATATATATATATATATATAATAAATATATATATACATACATATATAATATATATATATATATATATATATATATATATATATATATATATATATATATAAAGAAGACAGGAAACAGGGTAGTGACACTTCCCACATCTGAAGGTAGGCCTCCATGAGTATTCAGTTACAGACTTACTGCTTCAACATTATAGATACTTGTCTTATGATTCCTAAACCACATCACTTAAAAACCTAATATTTGGTGAGGGGGCTTCTGAGAAGAGGTAACGTGTTTTATCCTATGGGCAGCTGTTTAGGATATGGATTCAAAGCAAACCAAATCAGAATGGCAAGCACAACTAAGCATGACCATAGATCAGTGAGTATGCTAAGCTTAGAAGAATAACACTTCTGTAACTCCTTGCTTGAAAAACATCATAATCCACTTTACCTGACCTTCACTCCAGGTTATGTACTAAAGAGACTATTATGACTAAAGAATTCCGTTATACCATTAAATTTCCAGACCGCATGTATTTAAAAAGGAATATAAATAGTCAAACTGTGCAAACTTCAATTCTGCTAAAATTGAATTTTTCCATACTTTTCCTGATCATATGAAAAGCACATTCCTGGTTTTATTTCAAGGTATATCTTTTTCTGGATTTTCTTAATGTTAAATTTGTGATGTTTAAGTTTTGTTGTCATCTTGACCATTTTAGTAATCTTGGATGGGTCTCTGAGGATGTTTACAGGAAGACAGCCCTCTTGGTAGGTGGCAGGATGTAAGTAAGTTCAGGGAAGATAGAAATTAGCAACCCTTCCTGGGAGGGCAGTGCAGGAGGACAATTCCAGAGACTCAGTGAGTACACAAGTCTGGGAAAGGGTTGTAAAACTCCACTCTAAGCCTAACTAAAGAGGAAGGAATTCTCTCCTTTGCCCTTGCCTGTTTGCTGTTTGTTGTTGTATGGTGATGGGGTTTTCTCTCTGCTTGGACTTGTTAAAGGGGGCCAGCTTCTTTCACTGTTATGGAGCTTCCCCTGGATTCGTAGCTTCAGTAAATCCTTTCCTCCAAGAAATGTGCCTGGTTTGGAGATTCATCCCAACAGCTTATGGCTGACTAAGACAAAGTTGATCATAACTATATTATATCATTGTCTATATAGTCCACTGAAACTCAAAAATTATATTCTTCAAAAATTTTATTGTATAGTAGAATAATGAAGCATGATTACTAACTAGTTACATAAAAGCAATTAAAAACTAATGTGAAAATAATTTTATTAACAAAATAATAACATGATTCACCTAAATTATTAAAACTATAAGTGGCAATAGAGTTACTTATAAATATGTGCATCATGTGCTGTTTTCTGTAACAATCTTGATTTCATTAAACAAGATTGCAACATAATTCATTTTTATTATTCTTCAATATAGTAGAGCATTAGTTTCCAGTATTCTTAGCACATATAATGAGAAATCTATATAGTTTTATGAGTTATGAGAAGGACATGGATAATAAAAAAGGAAGCATTTACAAATATCACTTGTTCAATAACAGCATTTTGTATAGACATCCTAAAAGAGGGCATTTTTGTTCTGCCAAATTTCTTCATATCTTTAGCACTAATTTTTGATCTCACATGGAAAATCTTGTGATAAACTATGCAAACCATACTGTCTTATGTTCTTTGTTCATTTTTTAAAATTTTCTATATACATTATTTTACACTTTAATGGACATTTTTAGAGTAACCTTAGAAATATCCCATTGTAATTTCAATATTGTGTATTATGTTTTACTTATGAATGAAAATTGCAAAACTTGTTTCTATAAAAATACTAATTTTTTTGCTTTTAAATTTTAAGATAATGTAAGAAATGATATAAAAATAAAATGAAAAGAGCTGGAGAAATGGTTCACTGTGCACTTCTTAAATTTCTAGATCCTACTTAAACAGTTTTTCATGGCCACACATGCCTTTTAACATAGTTTTGTGGAAAGCAGAGACTGCAGAATCTCTAAAACTCATGATCTTCAAAGCTCTGGTATCAGTAAGAAACTCTGTTACAAAGAAAATAACTAAAGCAAGGAATGGAAGTCATATCTGAGATACTAACATTTTCTCATGGCTACTGCAGGCAAGCACATGGGTCACTTAATTAGCAAATATATGCATGCATGCAACACACACAAACAAAGATACTATTACACACTTAAGTCACCATTATTTTAATATATGTTAATTCATTAAAATCACACTAGACTATAATAGATATGTTTCCATGTTTCTACCTTATGCAATTAATATTTTAATATGTCCTATGCTAGAATCCATTTTCATTATTGTATCTATTCCTTTACACAATACCTGAAATGAAGCAACTAAGGGGAGGAAAGGTTTTGCATGGTTCACAGTCAGGCCATCATGCTGGTGGGGAAGGCAGTGGAAACATGAGGCTACTTTCTTCACTTTTGATTTGATTAGTAATGAAACAAGATGAATATAATCACAGAGCTGACTCTCCACCCACGTTCAAGGTGAGTCCTATTTACTCAAATAAAGCCTTCTGTAAATCACCTATAGATATGCTCACTCTTAGAGCTGTGCCTCTTTCGAAATTATAAATCTAGCTGTGATGAAAAGAAAGAATAGTTATCATACTGTACTATGGGCAAAACACTTCTCAGAAAGTAATCATAGGGTGTCCACATATGAACTATTACCTATACTCCTCTCTGTATATTTACTATTAATGTAATTAGAGCAGCGTATTCAGGTGACATTGTGAACTTGTCAATATTCAATATTTAGTAGGCAATGTAGTGCTACTTCAGATATAAGCATTTTACTAATGAGATTCCTCTCAACATTGCCCTATGCCCTTATTTCTAAGTCTATTATTGTGCTCCGCCTCTGCATATTTTCATTTTTTGCATGGATATTTATAATTTATGATCATTTTCAAGTGTGCCATATCTGTTAAAATCTGTCCAAGCCTGGACTAATCCTTTCAGCTGTGCATTTCAAATTCTTGTTCAAAGCCACTCATGTGATAGAAGTTTAATCTTTTTCAGATGATTTTTTAAAGAAGTTATTCTAGGACCAAGAAGATGGCAGAAAATACTCTGATCGTTATTTCCTTTTTTCAGTTGTTTTTCCATGTATAATTTATGATAGTAACTAAGAAATTTCTAGTGGAAAGAAAAAAGAAAACATGTCCTGAATCTTCAAAAAGGATTTAGACATTTTCTCATGCTTAGGTCTGTGAAAACAGCAAACATTCGTGTATTTCAAGATAAATTGGGTTTTTTAATAGACTCCTTCATTGTATCTTATATTGTAAAATGGTACTGTTTGTTCACTGATTCTAGATTTTATATGTTCTTTTTTGTTGTGTTTTCTGGGTATCATTTCTTCATAACTGTATCCTCATTCTCTTTTTTCTCATTAAACTACTATCTTAAAGATAGCCCCTGTGTGCTGTTTCCCCAGACATGTCAACAGAAAGTAGGAAAACGATGCTGTGGTCGCTCTCATGTTTGATGTGTGAGGAGTGGATTCCTAAATATCTTCAACTAATTACCTTTTCTGTTAAGAGATAATGTAAGACTCATTGAAAGATGAGATGCTATGCAATACAGAGATATGCTTTGTGGATTCTTATGAACTCATTATTCTGAGATATTCATTTAAGTGACATTATGTATGATAATACTAATAACATCCAATATTATTATCACAGTGTAGCCAACTTAATTCGTCAGGGACACACGATAGTGTTTGAACAGGGAATTTAAAAATATAAAATGAAGCCTTGATTACTGGAGAAATAAATTCCCTCTCCCATCTGTTATGTAGTAATGCTTACAGCTACCACCACCATCAAAGCCCTTTTCAAACACTGCTCAACACAATTTCCCAAAGCTATTTTAAACATCTACACAAATGTCATGTTGTAAGTGTATTCAGTTACTCAACTTGCAAATAGGAAAGCTGAGAACTGAACTGAAATTTAGGGATGCAGAGAGAGAGGAGATTCAAACTCATGTCTGGTGCAGGGAATGGAGAGGTGCAAATCTCACTCACGAGAAGCAGCTACAGGAGGATTCAGGCAGATCAAATGACTATTTGGGTCAAAGCTCCTTTGTGCGTGAATTTTACAAACAAAACATTAGAATTCTGATCAGAGATGTTTTTTTTTTGTGGTGACTGTATTTCTTAATAAAATTATAAGATTTGGGCTATAATTAAACTCTGCATTTTTAAACATATGACACTAAATATTATCTTTCTAGATGAGTTGAGGTTTTAACATATCTCAAAAGTTGCACCTATAAAAATGCCATATTCACCTCATTTCTAGCTCAATATTAAGAAACCCTTCTGGTTTGTTTGACTTTTAAAATTATTATTTTTATTGAAAACTAATACCTGTAATCTCTGGTTCTTTGCAGGCTGGGGCAGGAAGATCACAGGTTCAAATCCAGCCTAAAAAATTTTAGTGATATCTTGTCTGAAATAAAAGCTTTTAAAAGGGTAGAGAGTTGGGGCAATAGCTCAGTTTGTAAATGCTTGCTGTCCATATAATTGCTGGGCAGTAGAGGCCACCTGTAATCCCAGCGCTAGGAAAGTGGAGGAAGGCAATTGACTCTTTAACCAAGTTAGTAAAGCACTGGGCTCAATGAATAGTGTCCTAGGTGATAGCGATAGATACCTGGTGTTAATACCTGGTTACTTCATGCACGCATGTATATATGTACCTGCACATGAGGAAACATCAACCAACATAGATTACCAACACACGCCATAAACAAATGCCCAGGAATAAATGGCTGTAGATACAACTCATCTGGTTCTGTAAGTACATTGCAGAATCATTAAATTATTTCACTTTATGTGCTATTTAATATATTTTGTTCATAATTGCACAATATATTTGTAGAAGTAGATATGATTTTATTTCATTTTACTCTATGACTTAAATTTTGTTTGAATTAATTTTACTGCAGTTTGATGTTATATTATGAGAATTCATATTTTTGAACATATTTTATATTCCCCCTTATTTAAGTTAGATTTGAGATCAAAATATTTTATTTTCTTATGTATAATACCTCTTCTGTCTTCCTAAATATGCATAAGTCAATCCTAAGAATTATCAACCAAATATATATTCAATTACTTATTTTATGATTTCATCCAAAATAATCAAATGAAAATACTTATTTGTAATATGATATAGACTGTGAAAGAAGCCTAAAGCATCCTAGCATTGGAGTTTGCTTAAGCCCCAGTGTGAAGCTAGACTGTCATAGTTAGGGAAAATCTCTGTTCAATGTTCTGTGACTTTTTTTACCTCGAGCTCCCTACCTACTCGTGATCTTGCTGCAAACTATTTTTCATTAAGAGATTTCCTTGGAAACTGTGATGCTATAGAAAAAGAAAAAAAAAACTTAACAAAGCAGAAACATACATAACATTTCAAACCATATACATTTAGTTAGGAAAACTAGAAGTTTCCTCTCTTTAAAAAAACAGTTAATAGATGAGGAATATGTTGAGAAATAATTTCTTGGCTTTGCAATTAACTTAAAAAACTCTATTCCTAAATGTTTAAATTAATTTTTTTTTTAATTTTACTGCATACTTTCTCATAAAATTATATTTTGATTTATGGTATAATTTCCCAAGACAGCAAATGAACTTTATGTTTAATTATGAAAAATAGAATACAACTCCAACTTTTCTTGTACAAACTTGAATTCTCTTTTTCTTTTCAGGACAATATGATCTGATTTTAAATGATGTGTGACAAAATACACCAACATACTTAGGACTCATAAAGAGTGATAATGACTCCCACTTCTAATGCTTACTAGTTACTACATGTTAAGCTCCATTGTAATTGTGTGAATTATTATTTATCTTCACCCTAAACCTATGATTTAAGAGTTGATCCTACAATTTTCTTAGGAAAATAATAATAAGACAGTGAGTTGTTAATTAGGTTTCCCCAGGGGACATTGCTTGGAAGTAATGTGTCTGGACACCAAATAAGATTCTGAATCACGTGTGTATAATTGCTGAGTTCAGCTGCATTTCTAAGTAAGTGCCTGTGTCAGGGATTTGCTTGTTGGGAATCTGTGTGTGGTATAAGGACTCTAATGGAGGGGGGAGAGATTGTACTACGGTGCAATTAAATGCTATCCCATAATGCATATTAATGTATATTAAAGAGAGATCTTTGACACATTAGAAAATATGCATATATCAAGTAGCATGCATGTACTTAGTAAATGTAATAAAGAGAATGGAGTGTCAATGACCTTGTGGAGCAGAGGCAAGGCCCATGAATTTGCACATTCTTAAAACACCTTTATAAAGGTCTGCTTTTGAAGTTATGTGTTAATTTACTAGGTTTGATTTTTCTTGTATTGCAGATAGTGAACATGACTGTCTTTTAAAAAAGGAACTCACTAGATGTGTTACATACTACAAAGTCCTTCTGATATATCTGTTAAACGTCTTGATTATTCTCTGCAATGTTTGTTACACCCACAGTTCCTGTTCACTACTTAAATTTGCAGCTGGCTCATGCAAAATAAACCACTTTGCAGTCCATCTGTTCTAAGGAAGAAATTTGTAACAGTTCAAAGCTCAGAGCAGTACCACTTTATCACTAGAGTTGCAATTTCTAAATAGATTTCAAAAATAATGATGTTCAGTTTCTACTTTTAGATACCAGTGAGATAACACCTGTCTAGACAGATGGTCTCTGGACTGTGAAACTAAAGACAGCTGAGAAGCAGAAAAAATCAAGTTGGTGACTAGTGTGAAACCATTAGAATCTCTGGTGGAAACCTTTTAGACCCTGAAAAAAACACTTTCGATTAAAGACACATGGGAAACTTGAACACGCTAAGGATAGGAGGTAGAGACTGAAGAAATTGTGAGGAAACATTCATAAAAGGTTGAAGTCACTCATCATTGTGCTGAAGCACTTCATGGCTTATAATAATGTACCCTGAACAATAGAAGGCTATAGCTTTCTTCCCTCGGAGAAAAGCAATCATTCCCAGTCATGTTCATTTGCCACAAGGTTAGCTTAAGAAAATCCTCATAGCAATAAACTGCTTTTATTCCCTTATCATCTTGTCATCTCCTGCACCACAGGTGACCTCCTCAGGACATCTTCCACTCTTTCTACCGATATTCATGTGGACCACTCTGGTTCTGCCATCACACATCCCTGCATTCCTTAATGTAACATTCTCCAAGGTCATGAATGCTGAACTCTTGGGGAAAGATGCCAGTCTTATGAAGAAAGCTCATCAGTTTTTGTACACTTTTCAGACCTAAAAGTCCATCAGTTAGAAATTTAGAGTATAATCTTATGTTAAAAAAAAAAAAACAACTCTCATGATATTACTGGATCCATGAATGGTAAATGTATTAAAACTGGCCTGGTAGATGCTGGCTATTATTTTTTTATTGTCCATAATGAGTTACATTATTTAATGGGCAAACAATGAGTTGTTAGACCCAGTTCCCCAATGCCCCTCTTCCCCATCCCCAATCGATGATGGTTAATTATTCAGTTGGCAAAGAAATACATTATTTTCTCTCAGGTACCTACAGTGTAAATGAGCTGTACCGAATTCCTCATTTTCCAACACAGTCAAGATACATGAATTTTAATGTAACTTAAAATTGAAGGTACAAATGGTTCTTAGAGAATATCTACTGAAAAATTAGTATAGTTCATAGATTTAAAACATTAAAGCAAATATAATAATGCATCTTATTTCTAGATAATATTGTCTGGTAATGTCTTATACATTTTAAAATCTCCTTTGTATCCCAGTTTTACTTCTGAACTTGAAAAGAGACTTTACATGCAGCTTATCTACTGTCAATGAAAAGAAAGATATAAGCCAAACTAAAATATGAATCTGTGCCTGGCGTGGTGGCGGAGGTAGGAGGATTGCAGCGAGTTCAAGGCCACCCTGATACTACATAGTGAATTCCAGGTCAGCCTGGACTAGAGCGAGACCCTTCCTTGAAAACCATATATATATATCTGTGATCTTATATAGAAAACATATTAATATCTAATAGAAATATATTTTGTAACTAAAATTTGCAAATATTTTTTATTAAAAATTCCTTTTAATTATTTGTCATAAAATTTTAATTAAAATAAATCAAATTTCCAACAGAAAATATATGTAAATTATTGGTTTAAAGCTCAAATCCTGATTCACTTAGTGTATAGTACTATAATAAAGATATTTTATTAGCAGTATAGTAAGAAATTCATTCTCTCTATGAAGATACACAGTGACTACAAAACTGTATTATTGATGGCATAGATTGATTCAAAAGGTATAAAAAAATTCTATGTAGTCAGTCATAATTCAGTCACTTAAATAACGCATAAGTAAATTAAATATATTTTGTACATTATTCATGTATTAAATAAGTTTTGCTACATTATTATTTTTGCTTTCTATGAAGATATAAAATTTGAACATATGTTGTTCCCAAGTCTATTTCACTTTGTCCTCATTTTACATCAATGTCCATGACCTTGATATATTTCCATGCCTTTGAAGACAAACAAGAATATGTGTAAACCAGGGACCAGATTAAAATACAGAAGTGACATTGAAATGTAAATGTTTATTAATGGCTGACTTTACAAAGTTGCTAAGTGAATATTTTCATTGTCAGAAAGTTGAACACAATGAAGATTATTTGAACTATGCATGATATTCTAAATGAAAAGGTCTAGTCATTCTTGTTTGTCCATTTGACTAAATTTTTCAATTCCTTGGTGAAAAACCAAATAACTAATTATTTCTTAGCTAGGAAGAAGAAAGGCATAACTTGGTCTTAATTCCAAACTTGAAGCCTTGAACAAGTCATTAAAATCACCACTTGTCTCCTGTCCTGAGGAATGTCTTGGTCATCCAAGGAATTGCAGTCTATGCAAATACTTGAAATGCATACATCCTGCTGGTGTTATTATATTCTGCAGGGTTTTTGTTAAAAGAAAATTCTTACCTTTATGTGCCTCCTATCTTGGATGATTACTTTAAATTATTGATCCATTAAACTCATGCATCTCATGCATTTCATTTTTCCAGACTGAAGCATTGCTTGTCACCAGTTATATTACTGTTTTCATCTCCCCTACATTCTATCACAACCAAAAGTAATTGCATAGAAATGAACAAATTTTATTCCACATTAAGCATTTTTACTAATTTTAATGGCTTTTTATCTAAAACCAATTATTTTTCAAAACCAATGAACTTGAATGTATGTTAAGATATTTATATCACATTATTTTCACAGTTGGATAGATTTATTTAACCAGTAGATGTTTTTTCCAAAGTAACAAAAGCATTTTCCCTGAAGTTATTTCCAGACATTAATTCAACTAAAACATCCTTGTTTAACCATTCATGTAAATTATAGACGGTTTAAATATTTATGCTATTTGAGTAAGATTGAATGAATATTATTACATCATATATAGAGGCAGCACACTGACAGAGTAGATGAAAATGAGGTATCCTTGTTTGTTGAAATTATGACAGATACTTAATATTTTTTAAAATATTACATATCTCTCAATAGAGTTATTGTTTTCTTCCTTACCACAAATAAAATGCTCCTGTTTTTAACTACTTAGACAATAAAGATATTTTACCCTCAAAGTCTTACTCCACACAGTAGTCATGATTTTGTTTGACACTCCCTCTCTTGCACAGAACACGTGCCAGGCCTCTCAGCATCCAGATGTTCATGGTCACAGGCAACTCTTGGTTTCTGATGCTCTGTCCAGCAAGCAGGATGCCCAAGAGCTTAGGTTTTATGGATCTTCATCACAATCTTCTGATTGACCTTTGACTCATTAATCAGAGTTCAAAACCAATGTGAGCCTTATGTCCCGGGCCACCTCCATCAGTACTCTGATACAAGATTCCTGTTGTAACACTTTGACTTTCATTACCTTCTAGGCAGTTCTATAGATCTTAGTCACCAGTTTGCTTTCTTGAGGATAGACTCAGCTACAGAGAGGGAAGAATGAAAGACTGCTAAAGATTGCTTAGGGAGAAAGGACCCTTAGAAACCAGTCTACTGCAAGCAAACTCTTACATTATACATGCTTTAGATGGTCATGTTGTGAATTTCCTTAAGAGTTGCTTCTTAAACTAGTATGAAATACACTTAGACTAAGGCTACAGGGAGGGACTAAACAGGAAACAGTGGAGAAATGTACTTAGCATTTTTCACTCACTATGACTCTCCTTTCTCACACTGAGGAGGCCATTTGCCTGATCACAAACAGCCCTGTTGTACTAATTGCAGAAGGCTGTATGCACATCCTTTCTTGCTCTTTGCAGCATGGCTCTTCAGCATGAGAGTTCATCCTTTCTTTGCCACTATGGTTCGTCTTCAGGTTTTTGTTGGATTGGTCACAATGCTCTCATTATGCCTGTCACATGCTTGAACTGTCTGAACAATCCTAAATATCACAGAGCACTTCTCTTCACAGCAGTATTTTAATCATTAAGATCACATTTCTTAATCACAGCTAGTCCTAAAGTGCTCTTTACATCAAGAAACAATGTCGCATTTATTTATTTAAGTTCTCTAAATTTCTTGCATGTTTCAAATGCTGCAGTGTCAGAAGTGAAGATTTTAAAATTGTTTGTAATTGTATTCTAGAGTCCTTCAGACCGAATCAATGGTTTAGATATGCGTTAATTTAAATTATACATGGGTGGAACCAGTAATAGTGATGACATATTAATGAGATTAATCAATAATGCATTATATCGACAGATTGTGATTATCCTTGCAACTTATATGATATTTACAGATGTTAATGCATTGAATCACTAATCTCTGCAGGATACTCAACAGATGCTTACAGAAAACAGAATCTAACAGCTGGTGGTGGGAGGAGGTTTGAGGATATAAACTTAAAAGACAAATAGTTAACTAACAATATCTAATTGGGTTTAAAGCATTATTGTCAGAAAATTGTCCACTACATTTTATTAATTACCACATATTGAACACATCAGTACATTATATATGAGTGACTCAGAGTGCTCTCAGTACTCAGATGACGTGATGGAACACATGCCTCAAGCATGAAGCCTGGAGGCACACTAAGAAGAACAATGATTTCAAAGTCAGAGATTAAGCCAAGTTGCTAAATGCTCTTAGCCACAGGTTTCTCATAAAGATAACTGGACTAGCTGTGACCTGCATTATCCTTAAATTGGTGGGATAAAACCAAACTAGAATGACATAATATTCTAGAAAAGATGTGAGGTCCTATAAAATCAGGGTGCTTATAATAAACTTTGATGAATTTTGTCAATCTCATTGTTTACAGAAGCCCTCATTTGGCATTGTCTTTCTGTTCTTACATTTATATATATATATATATATATATATATATATATATATATATATATATATATATATATATATATATATATATATATATATATATATATATATATATATATATATATATATATATATATATATTTCAATTTCATGATGAACTCATCATTATATTTTTCTGACGTTTTGAGTGTAAATTTATCAGCTTATTGTCTTCCAAATACAAGATACATTCAATGTTAAATAGAAACATTGGTTACCTATTGACCAGTTACTACCACTTATGAAGTAACAAAAATAAATGACAGGGAAGTTACAGAAAAAATAATAGCATCAGAACTTCAATCTGAGGTGCCATCAAGTACACATCAGAGATTGGCATGTGATTTCCATTTTTCAGTCAACTTCAGAACTATTTTGCTCATAAAATGGATCATAAAGGGGTCTCTCTCTCTCTCTCTCTCTCTCTCTCTATATATATATATATATATATATATATATATATATATATATATATATATATATATATATATGTATATGGATTTCTTTTATTGTATTCTATTAAAGCTGAGGTCAAAACTAACCATGTTGTAGTATTATATCTGGTTTTTACTCTGGTGTATATGTTCTATTTTAAGTTAATATAAGGGAAATATTTTTTCATCTAAAATACAGATATTGATGAAAATTATCAGAGTTGCACCTGTGATTATATGTTCAATGCAGCTAACTGTTTTCTTATAGTGTATCTTAAAACATAAATTCTATATAAATAATTTAACTTCAAATTCTATAATTTGAAAGAGAAAATAGGAAGAACCATTTTTCATAGTAGGAATCACAGTTTATTTTTAAAAAAGTAATTGCAAAAATATCACCTAATCTTAGTTAATACTGAAACATAAAAGTGTAAAATAGAAATGATCCATAATGACACCAAAAAAGACAATGACCATTAAGCTTAGAACATTTTTCCTGTCCATAACAAACACAATAACACAATTATCCTAATTATCCTAAGGTCCTTTTATTATTAATGTGTCATATAAAGCTTTGGATGCATATGTATATAAGAATCACTTATTTAGAAAACTACCAAATTGTTGCACACTAAGATTAATGTGAATTTATTAAGTATTATTAACTCTGGCAATATTTCTATCAAACTCATTTTTAAAATACTTAGTTTTTAAAAACATTCTTTAGGCAAAGTTGATCAAAAATAACTTTAAACAAATATGAAAATGAAAATTTTTGTTTTGATAATACCTATTCATGTATTTTTTAAAAACAAATTTTATTTGATTTGGAATGATGTATTTATCATTAATATAAATAAAAATATATTTAGAAAATGGAAATACTTTTTTGGAAAGACCTTCCCATTATATTTCCATGTTGTTTAGCATACAGTTATTGATTATGATTTGAGATGGAAAAATAGTCACTTTTTACTCATTAATTATGTATTTTTCCTTTTTAATCTAAGGCAATTTTATTTATGTTGTATTGCTTTTGTCCTTTGAGATACAGTTTCACTGTGTCCCAGACTGATCTGACACATTCTGTAGTCCCAGGTTGGACTGGAATTCATGGTGAGCCTCCTAGAATAGCCTACAGAGTGCTGGGATTAAAGGCATGCACCACCATGCCAGCGAGACCAATTTTATTTATTAATTTCATACATGCATACTATGCATTTGGTCATAATCACCTTCTATGACCATTCTTGTCCACCCCACTCTACTGAATGCCTTTGATGTCTTTATTATTTTCTTGTGTTTGTGTGTGATCTTGAGTTGGACTGTGGTTGCTTGCTTGAAAATAGGTGTGTGGAGGGTATTTACCAGAAAACCATCCAACAATATGAAATTTACGCTGCCTAGAGGAGGCTGCTAGCTCAATTCTAGCTTGATCTGTCTGTGTCATGCATTCAGAGCATATGGTGTCTTTAGCAATATGGTTTTGACATTCAGTCCTGGTGGGAAACAAGCAGCATGCGTCATCCAGGGAGCCTCAAGGACCTCCGTGATCAACAGATTACGGGATTGTAGATAATATATGGAATTGGATTTTCGTATCATCATCCATAGCTGCTGTGAGATGTATTATGAATTCACACAGGGTACTTCTATTAATGCCTTTTTAAAGTTATTTTTGAAGCAGGTTCTCACTGTGTAGCCATGGTTGGCCTAAAACTTCCTGTTTAGCCTTTGCTGGATTGTAACATTAGATTCTCCCCTTCAATGAGTGCTGGGATTCAGAATTGCACTGTTTAGCCTGGCTACTTCTCTAAGGTTATCTGAAGCATCATGCTCACAGACATTACTGGGATTTATGATCCATCACATACTGAAGTCACTATATATATATATATATATATATATATATATATATATATATATATATATATATAATTTATTATATTCCAGATGTATTATGTTATTTTTTATTCAAGCTTAACAGAAATTTTATTTGGAGAGTATTTCATCAGACTTGGAGAAAGACATTGAGATTTAGGTGTTTGAAGTAGTTTATCAAAATCATTAAACTACTTGTATCATTTTATTTTGTTTCTTTTTTCTATCTTCTGACCTTCCCATGCTTCGCTAATCACAGAGGCCTGATTCATCTCCCAGGGGTTCTGTTGACAACTAATACTTCAAAGTCCATGTTATCACTGCTGCTGAGAGCCCTGAATGTTGACTTCTCTGAGCAGTGTCTCTGGCCATGAGGAAACTTGCCTGTGATTTCAGCTCCCACTAGACTACCTTGCTGTAAATGGGTGCAGACATCCTATCTCAACTCACTGTGGTTTCGGCTTTGACCGTGGTGCCCTAACTGAGCCTCTGGTCTTACTTATAGTGGTGAGTACAGCTTTAGATGGTGAACTTCTGGATTTTTTTTATTTCTTTCTGCATTTCAGGTCTTACAACCAACAATGTCTCATGTTTTACTATCAAAATGGAAACACAGAACTATATGAAATAAGTTTTGTTGCCCCGACTAGACCCAAACAGGGTCTAGGAACAGTTGAGACAGGTCTATCAGGACATAGGAAATATGCTTTTTATAGTTCCACTGTAGAAAGATGTATGAAATTGCTAATCCTTGAGTAATGGTAGAAATCACTACATAGCAGAACTGGATGGAATAATTTGTTTCATCTATAATCCTTCAGCATAGAGAGGGAGACATGCAGCAAGGGAAGATATGTCACATTCTCCTTCCTCTTTGCAGTTTATTATTTTTATATATTTCTTGTCAAACTGGAATCTTTTAGGGAATAACAGCTTATGTCTTGTAAGTAGTATATATTATGGATCACTCTTCTGATACTATCAAGGACTTTGGAATAGTGTCCATTTTTCAACGTAACTTTTGAAACCCTTGTAACAAGGATGCAGCAGTATAAAAACACTGCACCACAGACATAGGTAAGGTGAGAAGTTTGTGTGTTTTGTTGTTTTTGTTTATCTCTGTCACTTGATCTGTTTGATAAAAAAACCTAATGACATGAAAATAATTGATACTTCATATAATCTTTCTCAGTATTAACATTGAATAATAATTAATAAAAAAATTTAAGTCATTTTCAGGTATGAGCAGCTGAGAAAATTGTAAGACATTAATAAAACTTTTGAATTTTCCCCTGATACTTTTGTGTCTCTTGATTTTTCCATTCAACAGCCATGGTAGGAACATTCAAAGATGCTGAGCGTGCAGGACTAACTTTCCTAAGTAGTAACCTTGCCATAAAACAGAAATTACTCTCTACATTTGAAGAGGAGGGGGCTGTCCTCAGAATAAATGAGCATAACAAAGAAATGTGTATTTAATATTAAAATTATTGATATATGAATAATACAAATACATAATGCAATAAGTGACCTAGATATTTTATATTTATATAATAAAAATGGTTCTCATAGTTAAATGTCTATTGAAAACCCATTATATCCCAGGGAACTATACTCTCAACAATATTAAGCTATCTTCCTTAATACACAGAGAGAGATGTATTTATCTGAGGTATGCACCAGTGTTTTACTTGAAAATGGCAGTGGAAGGTATAGGCAGGAAAATTAATAGGAAAGTAGTATTTAAACATTCTTCTGGTCAACCAGCACCTGGGAAGTCTGTCTTACCAGCAACACATACTGTCACATGCTGTCGTAGTCAGCCACACACCACTGAGATGAATCTCTAAACCAGCCACACTTTGGGTAGATAGTATTTATTGAAGTAATAGATCCCGGGGAAGTTCCAGAATGGCAAAAGAGGCTGGCCCCCTTTCACAGGTCTAAACACAGAGAGAAGCTCACCATCAGCACCTCAAGCAAGCACACTCAAAACTAGCAGTAGGAACTCCAGGCTTGAGCTCCTACTGTTTTATATGATTAGCTGGAATTTAAAAACACCCCAGAAACACCTTAGGGCTGGACCCTAGGATCTGGGCAAGGTGACACTCCCTCAAGCAAGGCAGCTGGAGAAAAACTTTGATAAACACTTGAATCTATTGGGGGGCATCCATTTAAACGATCACACATGAAAAGGTAATTGATGTCACATTATTACTTCTCAAGGTGATTTCTGCACATATAGAAAGTCAGATTTTAAATTTAAACACTTTTAGTATAAAAAGCAAATCATACAACAAACCTTTATAGTGTGCCTGTTAACACTTAAGCCTTACTCTCTCTTTCAATTTTAACTGAAAAATGCACCTGAATACATCAAAGTTGCCCATGTATTACTAAAGATTATTTGGCAACACAAGATGCTTTCATGATAGCTTACTTCTTCACTTGTTGGCTTCTAAGTGATGTAAATAGTAAAAAAAAAAAAACAAACAAACAAACAAAAAAAAAAAAAAACGAGAAGGTAGATCCTTGCTGCTAGAGACTGCCCTTTGGGCTTTTCACGTGTTAGTCATGAAACTCTATGCCAGCTGCAAGAATGTCCTGCATCCCTTTATCCATCTGAATAGTGAGGACAGCATAGGAAGGGTTGCAGATAGATGAATAAGTTTACCTATACATGGTACTTACACTTACATATTCTGACTTAAAGTATTTCCAAGGCTTTAGTAATTACTGTGTAACTGTTATTAATAGAGCTTTGAGGTTATCAGTCTGAGATTATTTGTACATTATCTGTGATGGAACACAACACAACGCAATGGTATATACATATCAGCTGCAGAAATCACATCTAACAATAGTGCTGCCATCGAAACTCTGGCTTTTTAACAAAGCCCTTATGTTAAATAGAGCTTCTCTTATGGATTTATTAATAATGTATTGGTTGTTAAATAATCCTAAATGAGTTATTCTGTCATTATGAATGAATGTAATCCCTTTTAGGCTCATATGTTAAGGTAAATATGCAAAATATGGTAGATTATTAATAATTATTAGCTCAAAAATTTCATTTTATGTTGGCTTCATTGATGACCATCTAGGAAATGCACAACTGTACCTTCCAGTTCTTTTGTGGTTTAATAAATAGATCTTGAGAGGAGAGGGTAACACAATGCAAAAGTTGCATAAGTGAAGTTCCTGGATGGAAGGGGACCAGTGTGCGGGAATCAAGGAACAGATATTTCATATAATGTATGAACATGCTAGCATAAATGCCATTGCCACTTATGATCATTAAGAAAAACCTAATCAAATTATGTATGTTTGTTGGCCTGCACTGATCTCACTCTCCGATGGAGATTGTGTTTGTATTATTCAGGATGTAGTGAGAGATCTGGGGCCCATCTAGCCCTGCCGGCAGACTGTAGGCCGATGGCTGAGATTCTGGCAGGAGAGGAGCCACCACAGTCATACCAGGGAGGATCCATATAGAACCCCACAGAGAATGTCATGAACAAGGGAACAGCCACAGCCATTAAATCAACACAGGATAAGCCAGTGAAACAGAAACCTTCAACACAAAGACTCCTAAGCTCACAACATTAAAGCAGCCTTAATACTCATCCACCATGACTCAGGGAACTGAGCGGAAGAGGGGTGGAAAGATTGTGAGAGCCGTGGTGGGGGAGACTATCCAGAGGCATGGCACCCCTCAGTAACAACACACTTGGGCCAGGAGAACCTGGCTGAATCCTAGGCTATCCATGGTCCCCTGTCACAAGGACTGTTCCAGACGACCCATGGAGGAGGTTATCCAGTGGAGTGGGGAGGGGAGGGCAGCGGGGAATTGGGGATAACAACTCATTGTTTGCCCACTAAATATTGTAACCTATTATGGACAATAAAATAGAAAAAAACTAATCAAAATAATTTACAAAACAAAATAGATAAAAACTTAGTTTAAAAAAAACTAAAATTTAGGAGCAAATTGAGAGATGTGGTTTTTGCATTTAAAATATCCTAATATATATCTCACATGTAAACTGAGCTAAAATCAAGCCTGGGCTGCTTCATCCTGTCTTTGGTGTTGACAATGCTGTTGTCTTTCCTACCAGTCCTCAGCATGGCTTACTAGAATCAAGACCTGGCTCCTTCCAGGTGCCCAGCTTGCAGGTATCCTGATTGCTGCATGTCCCACTCTGTGCCCCAGCAGCTGCTCCGAGTGTGTTTCCCACACCTTCTGCACATCATTAGCTTTTGCTGAACTGTGACCATAATCTGCATCCATCCAATACAGTCATCATTCTTTCTACAGCTTGTCATTTTCTTTCACTCACCAGACAGTAAAGAACATCAAAGCTTTCACTTTCAAGGACCAAACTTGATGTCAAGGCTAAAAGAATAATTTGTTTACAGGCCACATACATAGATATTAAACTGCTGTTTCCCTAGTATCTTACAAGCAGAGCTGCCAATCACTGTGTCTGCTTTCTGAGAAATACCATTCCCAGCGCTAACAGAGCCTAGATGCAGACATATAAAGCCTGAGACTCAAAAAAAAGGTAGTGATGTTTCAGTAATACCGAGAGAGGCATGACACTCATGGCCCTCATGTGAATTATGTAGATATGAGGGCTTGCCCTAGAGAAATTTGGGGAAGTGAACTAGTTGTACAATGATCCACAGTTTAATATTTCCTTAAAATCTCTTCTAAATACCTATTTACTGCACCCCCTTAGTTTTAGGCAAAGCGAAAGTATAAACAATGGAGTAGGTCATATAAGACCTCATCCAAGATGAACAAACCAGGAAAAATACTGAACAATTGGGAATTTCAACACAGACCACTTAGCATGAAACTATGATTGGGCTTCTTCCATTTTCCTTGAAACAATTGCCTGCCTGCTTGTCTGTCACTCAAGACTCTTGAAATAATGTTTGTGACAATAATCTGAGAACCTCACATATTGTTGAGGGCATGAGAAAATCTTAATGAATAAATGATCCAGAGAAGTATTGCCACAGTCAGCCACACGCTGCTGTGATAAATCTCCAAACCAAGCACAGTTATAGGAGGAAAGGATTTATTGAAATTACAGATGCAGGGGAAGTTCCATAATAATGAAAGAGGCTGGTCCCTTTTTACAGGTCCAAGAAGAGAGAGAACCCCATCAGCAACACCATACACATACAAGCAAAACAGGCAGGGGGAGCTAAGGGAGAGAAACTTCTTTTCCCTTTATATAGCCTTAGGCCAAGGGCTTGCAACCCTATTCCAGACTTAATAGCTTCTGAGTCTCTGGAATTTCCTTCCTGTACTAACCACATAGGAAGGGATGTTAATTTCTAGCTCTCCTGAGCTTCCTTATATTCTTCTCCCTACTGAGAGGCTTCCTCCATGTATACATCCTCAGAGACCTAACCAAGATAATTAAAAAGATCAAATTGACAACAAAACCTAACTATCACAAGTGTCATATAAAATTGCTAATCATTGTAATTTTCAGTTTGTTAGAAAAACATAGACCTTTGAGACATTTGCTGAGTTTGACTTCCAGTTCTGACTTCTATTTATTTCCTAACTTGCTGAACAAGGCTGGTATTCTCTTCATTCTTACCAGGGCTAAGAGTTCATACATGTGAGGAATTCCAGGTATCTAGAAGTATCCTCAAACCTAGTTTATTACTTGCTGTATGTTCCTGATCTGGCTTCTTAACCATTCTGCACCTCCATTTTTTATGTATTAAATGTGGACAAAAGTTAAAAGGTGGATAACATTATCATGATGTTGCCATTAAGATTGATTCCTTTTATACATCTGTCATGCTAGAAACATTTTACAGAGTCTACAATTTTAAAAGTATTACACAACACCATTTAAGTGAACCAGATTCAAATCTCAAATTCATATGATACTTTTTTAAACAATTTTGTCATCAAAACAATGCTGTCATGACCCCCTTCATTCATACCAATGATTCCATTCTAGTTGCTATGGGGATATGGTTTTAGAGTGCAGTATTGTTTCTTCTGATAGGAAATGTTTAGTTAAACAAAAACAATTTTACCTCAAATCATCTGTACTTGTTGGCTTTATAACTTTTAACTCTATTCCTTAAAATCAGAGTTGACATACACAACCCTACTTGAGTACCTGCTTGATTTTCTTTGTACCTTTATATGGTGAAAGACTTGCATTTTTGTTTCTCCATTATCTATTTTAACACATGCATAAATTATGATAAATTTGATGAATAAAATGGTATATCATAGATGAGTATGAAATTGATTTAAGTTTTGAACTTTTATTAATTTTGTACATGAGACTAATGATTATCCATAAAGTCAAGTTGTTTAAAAGCAACAGGGACAAGGGAACAGTGGGAGAAACTGGAACAAAATCTTACATAATGTTTTTAGTTTTCAAAAATAGACACTTACGAATTCTTTTTAAACATCCAACCTGAATTTCTCCATCTTGTAAAGAGAACTCAGCCCTAACTTCCAAGGAAAATCAAAATAAGAAGGAACATTTAAATGAGTATAAACAGAAATATTAGAAATATAAATTTTTAAATATATATACATGCTAAAATTAATTTTTTTCAAGCATCTAAAGATGAGTATTAGCATAAACTCAGATGATTTTTTCTCACTATCCAAATATTATCTCAAAATAACAAAACTGTGTTAATTCTACTTAACACATTTTCCTTGTTGGAAACGCTAATGAACTTCTCATGTTCCAAAAAAGAAAAAGTTAGAAGACACTAGAAAATGAAAGTAAATCAATGAGGACTCCAAATGCTACACATGAAGATGAAATTCAAGATGTTAGGCTACATGATGATTTTAAAGTTTGATTTTATTATTTTTCCTTATGTATACATGTGTATGGTGGAGTGCATGTGCTTGCAGGTGTTATATGGGGTGTATGCACCTGTGTATGTCCTTATTACATTCCATGTGTTCACATAAAGAATGGGTCTCTAGCTTGTGAGGACCTGAGTAGATCTTTGGAATCCCACTCCATCCTTCTTCTGACCATTCTTCTTTTGGCTTCATTCTCTTACTGATACCACAGCTCACTTCTTTTCACCTCTGCGATTCCCTGTCCCTTCCTCCCCTTTGTGGGGCTGGGTTACAAGTGTCCATGGTCCTGCCTACTATTTACATGGGTTCTGGAGATTGAACTCTGGTGGTCTCAAGCCCTCATGTTTGGCCATGAAGCCCATTTAAACTACTGAGCCATCTCTTTAGTCCCAATTTTGAGTTGCAATCTGTGGTTTCATAATAAGATACATAACATTTTCACTTGCTTCAATAATTATTTGACTTCCTTTTTTAAATTTAACTTTCTTAATACCTAATCTTGCTTACTTTACAGCTTATGAAAGTGAAGAATAACATCTGCTATAATTACTATCCTATTTATTTGACTTATTAATTAAAAATATATTAACTGGATAAAGTGTATCTTAGAAAGACCAAAGGAATTTATAATAAGAATAACATGCATGTTTAATGTTAAAGAAGAAAATTTGAAATGGTTAATTATTGGGAGACAGATACTATCTGAAAAAGTTCTTTGAGTCTTAGATCCCTAAACATGCAGCATTTTTTTATTCTACGCCCTAAAAATAAAATTGACTTTTAACACAATAATACCAATTCACTATAAATGTGGGATTGACTAGATGAGATGAAGAAAAAATAAATTTATTGATGAAGCCAAGAAATAAAGTCAATATTATTTTTCAATATGTTAAAACATAGGTAAATTGAAGAAGGAAAAACTCAATCATCTGAAAAAATATAACATGGAGGATAAAGTTATTTAAACCAAGTCAATGTACACAGAAATATGCAACCATCACCCTTTGTCTCTACTTCTGTGTTTAATCTGAGCATATTCAGTGTGGCCCTGCCAATGTCAAAACAATGGTCTATACTGTAGGTAATATTACCAACAATCATTCAGAGACTTGCCTTTAAGATGTTTAGAGGAAAGCAGAATTTTAACACATGAGCATAGGTAACCTTGGTATACAGCAGAGGGTAGCACACCTGTGAGAAGCAGGCTATCTGATGGTCTCTGGAGCTAGTCCAGAGCTCACAGGCTGCAATGTAATAAGAGAGGAGGGAGACTGAGCATTTTCTGAGAGATCCTGGAACACTGTGCATGAAGGACTGATATTCTTTCATTTTCAAATGTAGTTGAGGTTGGTACAGTTGGTGGCAGAGCAGAAAGCATCAGCCTTCAATAAGATTTAAAGAGCCATCATGCTAATCAGCATTACCCATTGCATACATGAAGACATTGGGTTGTATAAACAATGGTGTCAGAGGTAAGAGAATAATGCCAACAAAGGAATGTAATACACTCTATAATACAGTAAATATGAAGTGGTGAAGGGATAGGCTCCCACCTCTTGTTACAGAACCACTTTTAGCTTGCAACCAGGAAGCCTGAAGGGCTCACCCAAGGAACAGACATTTTGATGAGAGCAACTTAGAAGGCTTTAACCAGTTATAAATTTGTCCTATTTATACAACTGTCCTAATTTTAGCAAATAAGCAAATAGGTATCTTAGTCCACAATGTTATGTATTTGCCACAACATTGCCCTAATTTTCACTATTGAAACTTCTGGAGTCACTATTTGAGACGGTGGTTGTCCCCAAAAGATGATTTGATGTTTTATTCCCATATAATGTGTTTAAAGCAGGCTTTTTTGGTATCCATTACATTTTTGGTTTCTGTGGCAAAACTCTTGACAAGAAGCAAGTGAAGGGAAGAATGATGCCTCATTGCTCATGGTTTAAAAGGACACAGTTCATGATGCAAAGAAGGCATGGTCGCATGTGGCTCAGGAGCAGAGGGAACTTAAGGCTGCATGAATAAGAATAATTAATACTCAATGGATGAGGAAGCCTACAGCTCAGACTGAAACTGTGGTTGAGTTAGAAAGCATAAGCCAGACCTGCATATCTGCCAGCTATGCCCCGTATGCAAAGGACACAACCTTCCAAAACAGCTCCCCCAGTAGAAGACCAAGATGAAGTTAATCTCTGAGTCATGTCTCAAGAACCGCTTGATACCAGTATCAAATTAGCATATAGGGCTTGTATTGCTAGCTTTAAACCTATGAAGAAAAAAACACAATGAGAGAGGGTAATGAGGAAGAAATAAGGGGAAAAAGAAAATAACACTGACAACATATAAAAGTAAAAGGAGAGGAAGTAATAATATCAGTGATTTTTAACCCCTACCTCATGTACTGATCCAGACTGCCAATGGAGAAGGATACCCAGCCGATTGGGAATAGGGAAGAGGAAAATTGTGGAAATGGGGATACCAACTCATTATTGGCCCATTCAAATATATAAATATGGACAATAAAGGAATTTTTTTTTAATTTAAAAAAAAACCTACCATAAGGAGAAAAAAATGTTGGTGCTGGAATGATCTTGAAATTGTAAACAGAAAATGAGAGATGGCTAAAAATTCATGTTAATTCTCTGTCTTTATCTAATGTTTACTGTATTGTATTAATGTAATGTGTTAATCATTTATTGTAGTATCTTTTTTTTTTTGGAAAACAGACGGAGGTACAGAATAATGTTGAATTCCTGAATCAATTCCTCTGTATTGGTTCAATGTGCTTTTGTGAAATCTTATTAAATATTAAAAATCATTTTATAATTGTTATTTTGTTTATTTTATACTTTGTATTTTTAAAAAATTTCTCCTTCCTTAATCATAATCTAATATAGATGATATATTATAGATATGATATCCTTCTGATATTTATATGATAATTCCAACATAAAGTGTGTTTTATTTTAAATATTTGTGTGTGTGAAAGAGAGAGAGAGAGAGAGAGAGAGAGGAGTCACACATATACCAATTTTCATCTAGTTTTACATGGGTACTAGGGTATCAAACCCTGGGCAGAAAAGCTTTATAAGCAAAGGCCTTTAAACATCGAGCTATCTTCTTAGCCAGCAGAAAGTGCACTTTGAACATATTCTCTATGTGTTGCTTTAGGGATGAACACTTGGGAATATGCCTTTTAGTTACAAGAAAATGAAAAAAAAAATCCAATAGCAATCCTAAACTTCTAAACAAAATTACAGGTAAATGTAACCTGAAAAGTATCTTCCTTGCATTTTATTCAGACCTATTTGCATCATTTCCTTCTCTCAAAATGAAAGTTGACAGTGCAGATCAGTGGTTCTCTGTGGGAGTACAGTTTAAGTATTTTTAATAGAGTACAAGAGGTGACAGCCATGGCCTCAGCTTTGACTGGGCAGCAAAACACACTATACATGGTAACATCTGATGCCTCTAATTCAATATCTCCCAGAGAATTGCTAAACACACTCATGCTGAAAAGGATGTTTAGAAATACACTGATTTTCAGTTTTTCCTTTATGGTACAGCTAATTCAGTATATTGATTTTTTAATTTTATGTATAAATTAACTGTCATATATGTGAATTTCAAGAAAGATAGTGTGCTAGTTCTCATAGCAATGCCTTTGAATTGAAACAGCTTTTGCTTATTACTTTGTTCTTTTAAAAAAGGTAAATTTTATATATACTTAAGCAAATCTGATCCGCTGAAATGTTATTTGAAAGAAAATAACCATAGAACGAATGTCAGTGCCCAACGCACTAGTGGTTTATTTCAATTTCCTAGAGTTAGAAGAATCAATAAGGAGTTTGGGCGTCATCCTGATATAATTAAGATATGAAGACTGATACTTATGAGAGATATTTATGCAATATTTTCCTTAGTTACACATTAACCGAAGTATGGAGAGAAGAATTAGACGATACTTCCTGAGAACAAGAGGAATGATCATTAAAGCTTCTGTGTCAGGGTGAATGAAATTGAGAAACGTTTCCTCCACATCTGCAGAGGCTTTCTGTTTATTGAAATAGGGATATTTCTTTGCTAAATTAATGATGCTGCAGCTTTCTAGTTAATTCCGGAGTTCCACTCAATAAAAAGCACTAAAGATATTGAAGAGACTGCAAGAAGCAGATTTATTTCTTGGAGAAGTCAGCTTTTCCATTTTGTTGAGAAATGAACAAGAACATATGCTAGAGTAATTGAAAAAGCAATATACAATGGGAAATTTTGCTTGCAAATATTTAAAATTATTACATGGATTTCCCTTTAAAGAGAAATATTTAAAAATATTTAAAATTATTACATGGATTTCCCTTCTACATTTAGAAGATTGAATTATTTTTCATTATATAATCAAGAGCTTCACCACAAAAATATGTTCTTCTCAAAGAGGAAACTGTTCTAGCAATAGGTTAGAAAAATCTACAGCAAGTCCTAAAGAGAATTAATATAGCTGTGTCCAAAGAAAACCAATCTACAATGTTCCTATGCTTCCTTATTGCCTGTTGAACAAAGTATACATTCCTCCCTACAGTTTTCTCAACAAATTTTTAGGAACACATTTTATACCAATTTCAAAGCATGCATCAGATGCTGCTGGTTTCCTATGCAGTAGCCATTGCTTTCTGTTTTCCTTGTTTACAGACTTGTGCTCCTTCCCAGCATGACATAAGGATATTGACCAGCTATGTTAATCATATTCCTAAATATTATAATAGTTGCCATTTATCTCTGGCCACTTAGGCAGCTCTTGCCAAGACAGATGGACCAAATATTTCCTCCCAATAGAGAAAAAATATCCATCAATTATTTCTTTGCTTCATTTGATGGGATCCAATGCACTGAGCCATGGCCGACATCTCACCATATTTAAGAGTTGACTACTTGAGGGACGGACCTCCATAATATGAGTGGAAGAGAAAGGCAACATGGAATTTCAACATAGATCAGAAAAATCATAGGAAAGAATGAAGTTATCAAAATTTCTATCACCAAAAGGACTCTCAAAGGTATTTTCAGTGTTTTTTTTTTTTTTTTAAGGAACACAGAGATCAATAGTACAAATAGGAACCACAAACATCCATGGAATTTGGTGTTTAATGCATCAAGCCTATTACTTTCTGTAACTTATCTATAAGAGTGATATTAACTATACTCAGACCACTGTTTGAACAAAAACAATCATCTTGCTTACTACATAAATGTCAGAAATATTGTGCTACAATTTTTTGTCCCTGGAACAAAATATCACATTACTTTTATTTTAAATTTCTGTCATTTGTTAAACTTTCATTTCTAACAGTGTTAAAATAGCAATATTTCTCAAATGCCTTTCCCAAAACATCTAAATGTGAGGCATAGGTATACCACAGAAGACCACATCAACTCTATGCTACCACGGAATTTCACAAAACCCAACATGCTCGCACAGCCCAATCTATCTCTAGTGAACTAAAGGGCAGCAAGTAGCTCAGGGGACAGGAGCGCTACTGTGCTACCCAATTTTAATTGGTAATATGTGTAAAGAAATGCATGACAACTTCAAGTGGAAACGGACATAATGAAATAAACAATCTTTAGAAAGGAAGTATGTTTTTACATAAAACATAAAGGATAATAAAAAAACTATATATAAAATATATTTTAATTTCAATTCAGGAAAATGCTCTATCCCCATGCTTTTGTATTACACTACGCCTTGCCTTACCCTGCTATTTACCCAGGGGAGATGTCACACGAACATGACTGGCTATCCAAAGGCCACAGAAGATTGGCTACATCATCTCCCATGGAAAATAACACAACATCCTGTTACAATTACAATTACATCCTGTTTCATATGAGAGAAGACAAAAAACTCTATTTTTTATATTTATTCATATATATATTGAATTCATATATATATATATATATATATATATATATATATATATATATATATATATATATATATATATATATATAAATTATACAGGTGATTTCCAATCTGTTTTTAATTGCATCATTCAATATGAAATGCCTTGGAATTTGGATACATATATTTTTATCTGAAAGATTTATATTTTAATTATTATATTTTGCATTTTTAGACAATGAAGTGTTTGGTTTACTTTTTGAGTATTTTGTTTTATTTTTGAAGTGGAGCCTTACTTCATAGTGCACACTGTTCTTGAAATCATTATTCTAGGCTGGACTCAATCTCAAAGCTATTTTCTAATTTAAACTCCCTGGTGCTGGGATTTTATGTGAGCCACCACACCTGGCTGTTTTGTAAGTTTTTAGGTATGTGGAAATACTAATTATCTTCTATATTAATAGTAAACCTTTGTTCAAATATAAAGTACTTGTTTGGAATAGATAAGCTGATTCCAGCCAAAAAAAGTGAAGTATACACTACTAGTATAAATGGTGTTCTAGTTAACTTTAGTGCCATCATGCATCAAAACAAAAAGTGTGTATATTTATTGGAAAAAAGTTGTAATACCTATCTCATTTTTTGACAGAAGTGTTGGAATCTAAGTAAATACTTCATGCATACACCATCAGTCTTAACTTGATGAGCAAATGATGAAATATTGATATTATCATGAAATACTTTCAATCCTAAACCAGAAATTTTATTTCCAGATCATATGGTGTTTTATGACAAATCCCTTAATAGTTGTCAGTATACATTAAATGGAAATAAGGTAATAAAGCTGTTAAATAAACAATATTTATAGACAGTATAAAACAAGAAAGGTTCCTTTGGTAATGAAAGAAGGAATATTATTGCAACTTTTACTTTATAGTTGCATAGCTTTGAGCTAGCTTCACATTGAAATGTTGTTTCTAAACTTATATTTCTGTTGATTTGTTTTGTTAAATTTTCTAATTTTAGATTATGATCAATTTAACATAAATCTACTTTTACTTAAAATATCTACAATAAAGAAATAAGATTTACATAATTTGCATTGCAATCAATTATTTAAGATGCATTTGGTGCCAATTTTTCTTCCTAGCATTTGTACTGACTAGAACTTGTATATTTTTTCAGATTACCTGAATATAAACATTATAATTGCATTTCAGTCACTATGCCTATGCATGACAGAAATATGCAATCATGTTTTCATCTATACATTTCATATATTAAGTTAAAATAATTCTATCCTTTTGAGTTACATGAACAAAATGTGACTTTTCAAGGATTTTGTTTTTGTTTTTGTTTTTCAAGGTCTTACTCTAGGCCAGGCAGACATGGAATTCACTATGTGGTCTTAGGGTGACCTCCAACTCAACGTGATCCCCCTACCTCTGCCTCTCAAGTGCTGGGATGAAAGGCGTGCACCACCACGCATGATTTAAGGATTGTTATTTTTAAAGAAACTCAGTCATAGCATTTTATTGACATGTTGTTAAAATGGTTGCAAAAACAGTGAATAATTCATGAAGTTCAGATTCTGTAACAAACTTGATTATCTTTCTGGTTTGCACATAGGCATATATGGAGACAGCCTAATCCTTCATGATTAGGTGTATGACATGACTCATACCAAAAACCCTGCTACATCGTTCTGCTCTTTAATATAATGTATATTTTGCAACAACATGATTATTTTAGTCCATACAAGTACCCTATTTTGGTATTCATGGTCTAGTTGAAGAACATTGTGCTGAGGTATGGCTCTTCTCTTTAGCACTCAAACCCACACAACCTTTCTTCACACAAAGTAGAAATACAAGAAATGCTTCTTGATGATGTGTCCTAGCCATCTGTGGTAGTTTTGTATAGATGTCCCCCAAAAGAATTAAAGGTTTATTATAAGTATTAATTGTCTCAGGACTTCTGGCTGGAGGAAGTATCACTTTGGCCTAGCCCCCTGGTGACTGACCCTTTCTAATTTGGATGCAAAATACTGGGGATTGATATGCAAAAGAAAAGCCATAAGGGTCTGGCAGTCCTGAATTGTTGTCAATTACAGTGTGCTTGCTTGCTTGCTTCTGGAGGTGCTGTTTTCTCTCTCTGCTTTCTTCTCTGAAAGGGGGCCAGCCTTTTTTCTTTAACTTCCCCTGGGTCTGTTACTTCAATAAATTCTTTCCTCCCCAAAATTGTGCCTGGTTTGGAGATTCATCCTAGGGGCATGTGGCTGACTACGACACCATCCCCCTTAAAAATTACTCTAACATAACCTACCAGTCTCTGAAGTTGAGAGTGGGACATTGACAAAACAACATATCGCAAGTTGTGATGTGAGCTAAATGACAGAAATATTCAATGTAAAATGACATCATACATGTGTATTAGTTAGAGATATGAAAAAAATTCATTCTAGAAATGTTAACACTCAGGGAAGGAGGAACTCAGAATCCTAAACATGTGAAGATAGCAAACAAAGGAGAGCATAATGAAAGTTTTGATTGTGAAAAAAACATAAATATTGTCCAAGCGTATGATTTTTTCTATGTGAACATTAATTATTCATTGCCTACTTAAGCTTAATCATAACAGAAAAATAAATACTCCTTCAAATCACAATTTATCGTTTTCTTTTTTGTTTCTTGCTGCTGATTGAATATTATCAAGGAAAACATTTTTCCCACACACACATGAAATAAGTTTGTAAAGTTGTAAGCTGATGAATTAGCTTGAGAACCAGCGACCTTGTCAGAATTTTGTAGTCATAGAATGGTAACCATCTCCCAGATGGTAGCCTGTTTAGCACTGGAAGGTGTAACATGAGCTGCCAGGGGAAATTGGTCAATGATATTTGGAGAAAGCAGAGACCACTGATATCGAATACAGACAGTTGCCACAAGAATGCTGAACACACAGCTATATATGGAAGCAACCAGCAAGTAAAGAAATACTCATCGTGACAATAGTGGCACTAAACCTAGGAGGGTATAATCAACGGCTTACTGATGGCTTAAGAGATCTCTGCTCAGTGACAAGAACTCTTAACTAGAACTGGGATCCATGGCAAAATTCTATGGAGACCAAGAACCTGAGCTCCTAGGGGAAATTCTAATTACTGAAGAGCTACAAAGAAGCTACACCCATTAGAATCTTGCCAAAATAGCAATGTTTGTCTCATTTAACCTAGACTGATCTCACTCTCCAATGGAGACTTAGTTTGTATTTTCCAGAAAGGCACTGAGAGAGCCAGGGATAATTAAATTCCACCAACAAGATATTGGCTGGTGGCTGACATCCTGACAGGAGATACACCACACGTAGCCTTCACACAGAGCCCAAATTAAACCTATGAGAAAGTGACCAGACAAACAGGAGACCAATCACCAAAGCAAGTCATGAAAGGTCAATGGAGTCATACAACAATGATACCCAACAACCCAGGGCAAAGATCCACAGATACTTAAGATCTCAACAACAAAGCTTATTCAAAATTCACCCACTATGACTCAGAGAACTGAGTGAAAGAGGGGGCGTAGAGAATGTAAGAGCCATGGTGGAGGAGAATGTCCAGAGACATTGCCCCCCTCAGCAACAATGCACAAAAAGGGAAGAAAAAAAAAAAACAGCTACCTCGGTTGCAGTTCATACCCCCTACCCTATGGACAGATCCAGTATGTGCACGGAGGAAGTTAGTACCCCAGGGGTAGGGGAAAGAGAGGAGGGAAATAGGGACACCTTCACAAGTTTGCTTGTACAAAGTATAAAAAAAAGGAATTTGGTATGGGAAATAGACATTTCTTGAATCCCAGAAGAGGATTCCCGTTTTATCAGCCACCCAATCGTTTTCCAAACCAAAGAAAAGTTCCTGTGGCCAGGTTTTCTGTCTTTGTCGTAGCTTATCACATGGAATTATACTTTATGAAAACACTGTCTTTTTCTCAGTTGTTAAATGTGATCTGAGCTTGTTTAATTCCATTATCTGTTCCTACAGCTTTCTTATGTCATTTAACAATGAAATCATCCCAGTATTAAGTTTTCTAAACAGATGGGTTTTAGTTAACAAATTCAATTTCTTTGACAAATATAACAGTGCTTGGATTTCCTTTCTTTATAGATCAATTCGTATGTGTCATCTCCAATAAATTCATGTATTCCAAATGTTGAAGAAAATAACAAATGTAATCCTCTAAATGGGCTTCTTTTATAAATACTAATCATTTCTTGATTGTAGAATTAAGAGCATGAATAAAACATTTGAAGTCAATCTTATTTTATCATTTGTAAAGTGAAAATAAAAAAGGATAAATAAAATGTATAAGGCAAATACCGCAATTCTGCATAGGTTTCTAAAATTCTGTGATGGCAAGCACAACATAGTGTTTTTACTCATTTTACCGATGTTATTGTACTATACCATATACAAATTAAACACACACCCACACAAGTTCTTTAAAGTCTATAGCCATACATTATATGGAAAATTATATAGATATGATGTTTACTATTCATATTTTGTAACTTGTTTGCTTTCATGTTACCCTATTTCCTTGTTTCTTATAATTGTGAGCCATTCATCTTAAGTATCATTTAATTGATGGTATAAATGGAGTGTTAATCATGCTCCCCAATGGGCTTCCTTGATTACAGAATTGGAAGACTTTATGTTATGGAAATGTGTGTTTAGAGACAGAGAAACCTAGTTTCAAAATCTATCTGCAGCTTACTAGGTAGCACAATGTCAAGGCCTATTGATTCCCTTTGAGCCTGTTTCCACTTTTAAGAATGTAGTACACAAAGGCATTGCTGAGACATGAATGAAATCACAAATGTGGCTCTGCGTGATGAGCCCTCCTTGGATCCCAGACACAATTTCATAAACTTCTCTGAAAAGAGGCTGATCCAAGGCCAACTTCATAGCATTGTCTGTGAGAGATGCTACATGGTTACCACTTACTTAGTAAGAAGTACATGCAAGATTTCCATGTGATTTCCATGCTCTCCCTAGGTTCAGAGCCTATGTGTAATTTGTTATTTACACTAGTATTAGTGCTTCTGTAATTCTTGCTTACATTGCTCCACTGTCTGAGGAATTCCATATTGACATTCGCCATGGCATTTCATGTAGAACTTCAACCTGAGATTTGTATGACACATAATGTCTGAGTGAGTTCCACCAGAGCAAGAGTGGAAAAAACAAACTCTTGAAACCATCAGTGTACTGAGGTTGGTGTAACAACCCATCAGTGGACAGTGATAGGGTATGCTTAAACCATTGGTGTTTGGAGTGTTTAAAATACACTTAATTTTAAAACAAAGGTACCTTGCCACTATTTAAAAAATAGACTAAAAATATCACACTTCATTTTTCTTAATTAGAAATATATCCACAAAGTTTTCATTTATTGAAGAAATCATTTATATCTCCCCTAGACTACCACTATTATTCTCTGTTCAAAATGGAAAATCTAGAAACAGCTTGCTACCTGCTAGAAATAAGTCTATCTAGAGAAAAAGCCTGGCTTGTTTTTCTTCACCTTACTTTTTTCTATTGCTTGCAGTTCTTTAGTTGTTTTTTTTCCGAATGCTGATTCAAAAGAAAGTAAACCACATCTTAAACTATTTAAAATATTATTTCTGAACACACATAAAATTTAAGAATTTTTTTAAATTTCTACTCATATTCTTTGCATACTCATCTCCTTAGAGGAAAGAAGGAAACCTGAGCAAAAATTGAAGTTACATGATAAGGTTGATCACTCCATCACTCTATAAATTAGAAGAGCCATATACACAGGAGATGGATGATGAAGTTACTGGGGGAAGACACTGCCCACAGTCACGGCAGCTTAACACAGCCAATTTCATGCCAGTGGGGACTAAATGTTCCTCCACCAGCCAACTCACCAGCTGTGCTGGGGAGAGGAAGAAGTGTGGCTGGCTGGCAGGGAAGCCCTCATTAGCAGAAGGGGGAGCTGTCTTCCTTATATCTAAAGAAGTGCCTAATTAAATCCTTCCCTGCTGAAACCTGGAAGCCAGAAGGAGCTTTCCACTTGCTCTGTGCCAAGTGGTGGCACAAGAGGGCAGACATCCAGGGCGACAAGGAAAGGTGAAGGATACAAAACTCGTATACAGAAGGCACAGGGCATTTTTAAGTATTTAAATTATTTTCCAATCAAGTTGTTTACTGTAATTGGATATTTGCCAAGTACCTGATATATGCTGTAGAGTGAGTGCAAAGCAAAACCAGTTCCTACTGTTTAGAATTTATTTTTCGGCAAGGGAAGGACTTATGAACTACTAATTATGAATTGTAATCACAATAATGGTTATAATTACAACATGCAAGGACAGACATGATATGAAGTCATTTAACTATCACGTCTCCCCACTGAAAACTTGAGGGAACAAAATGTGAGTAGTAGACATTACTTTATAAATCTTTTCTTTTTAAAGTGTATTTTTATTCATTTATAAGCAGAGAGAAAGAGAAGAGAAAATAGGCATGCCAAGGCCTTCTGCCTTTGCAAACTCCAGATACACGCTTCATTCATCTGAATTTATGTGGGTATTGGGGACTCAAACTGCGCCCATTAGGCTTTGCAAGAAAGTTACATTAAGAAATGAGCAAATTCCCCAGCCCTAAATCCTCCTTTTAATTATTCTTCACACGTTCTTTTTAACCTTACCATATTTATTGTTCGCATGAACTTGATTTCCCTCATACTCAAGTCACAATGCACTTCTAAATGATTAACAATTCTGGTGAAAATTCATACTTAGATATTGCAAGGAATTTCCTGGAAGTAGCTGTGTGTTTAATGCACTGGGGGTGGAGAGAGAGAGAGAGCACCTAATTTTCAGGAGAATCAGCTCTGTAAGGCCAGTTTTCTATCAAATGATCCATACCAATTTTTAAGCCTCACAGTAACCTTCATGCATATCTGCTCCTTTCTTTCTTCTCCTCAGAACATGGTTAGACTTTTGTCTTCCACCACAGAAAATGCCAGCTCAGGAAAGATCGCCTGTTAGGACTAGGACAGTTACAAGATGACTCTGTGAGGAGTTAATATACTAATTTCTTTTTAGTAGAATTCAAATGGATTTCTCTGCTTTATCTTTCTGCACTTTTGATTCCCCACAATCAAAATCACCTTACTAAAAGCCAAGAGTAACTATCAAAGTTTTATTAAAATAGTTCTGTGTCCCTTCGTGGCTTTGAGCATGTACCCCTGGGTTGCCCAAGGCTCTGAGAGCTGGAATGTCACCTGGCCCACACAATGCACTCCCAACCCATCTCCTTTGCTCAAGGCAGGCTATGTTCTCATATGTCAAAGAGACCATGTTGTCTGATGTAATATCCGGAGATAAGGATGCAGCAGGTGTTATGGACCATCGACGAATTCAACTGGTATCTCATTCTCCACATACATTGTTTCATCCAGATGGTTGACCTCAAGTTCTTAAGCCAGTGAATTAAATACTTCTATCTTATATCCAATTGTATTGTGGTAATGGATACCCAGAGGCTCATCACAGTATATGCAACTACTGATGCTTTGCCTTTCATCTTTGTAGCAGATTTGTATTAGTGCCTTTAGGAAGGTAGGTAAATATAATCAATATGTAAGTACTTAATTTAAGAGATATTATAGTAGAACTAGGCTTTCTATCAAGACGACATAAATTATCTAATTTATCTATCTACATAGGTAGTAATAATGTGCTATTTCAAAAATCACCTAAAGAAAATTTCATTGAATACAAAGCTTTTAAATTTTTTTACTTTTATATTTTTCTCTTCTGAATGCACTGAACTATATATTTTCTTACTCACACTTTCTTCCTCTTTGTTCCATTCTCCTACCTGTTTGGCAACATGGAGATACTTGGATTTCAATGGGCCAAGATGAAGCATGTGCATATCTTTCTCTTTCCAGGCTTCTGAGGGAGATTTCAGCTTTTGTTTACTGGACATTGACATCAGTGCCAGTGCAGCCCATATTCATTTTAGAAAAACATAAAAACAACTACAAAAAAACAGCTTTTAAAAATAAGAAGAAACACAAATCTGAGGTCTTGATAGGACTGTTTCATTTCTCACTATGAATGTCAATGATATTGTTCATAGGCTAATGAAGCTTTTTGGTGCTGAATTAAAAATATATAGAAAAAGTCTCTCCTTGCTGTGGTGGTTTGATTCAGGTGTCCCCCATAAATTGATGTGTCCTGCATCCTTGACCCCAAGCTGATGGCAACTTAGGAATTAGAACCTTGTTGGAGGTGTGCTCTAGGGGGCAGGCTTGTGGCTGTTATGAGCCATCTTCACCTTGCCAGTGTTTGGCACACTCTCCTGCTGCTGTTATCCACCTGATGTTGGCCAGAAGGTGATGTCCAGCCTCTGCTCATGACATCATTCCCCCTGACATCTTGAAGTTTCCCCTAGAGTCTGTATGCCAAAGTAAACCTTTTCCTCCACAAGTTGCTTTGTCTCAGCAATGAGAAAGCTGACTGCAACACTTGTCAGGTTGGTAAAGCAAATGCCAGGGCATTATTGGAACTAATTGCATGAGATGGGAAATGTTAAGTGGGAAGGGGTGGAAGAGAGTGGCAGGGGTGATGTTAGTGCAGAGAAGAGGGAAAAAAGTAAATTTGGATGGGACATGTTAGACTTCTAGGAAGCAAGAGGTGGCTGCCATCATGAGAAGTCTCCTTCATCCCAGGAACTGGGCCAGCTCCCATCTCTGCTGTGCTTTCTGGTTACTTGAGAGAATTGGAAAGGGAGTGTTACCTCAACCTAAACAAATGCTGAACTTTAAAGCCAAATAGACCAGTAATGGCTCCTATATTTGGGCCCTCGGGGCTCATTTCCATGGCTATTATAGTGTAGTTTACATTAAGGAGTAGAGAAAAATGAGAAATTGTCTTTATGCAACATAGATTAACATCTCTTAATCATATTTGATATTTGGATCTATTGAAACTAGGCTTCTAAAAACAGTTGTGTTTATAAAAAAAGAATGCCTATGCATTTAATTATTAACTGTAGAAAAATTTGTGAATTTCTTGTCCTTTTGGTTATACCCTCATTAATACCACAGATAATGTCAGCATTAATAGGTATTAACATAAATATTAACAAGGGACTGGTTTCAAAGATTATATAAGAGATGCAAACTGGCCCAGTTCCTGGAATGAACAGTACTTCTCACGTTGATGTGCACCCAAGTCTAACATGTTCCATCATTTTGTATGCTAATTTATGAATGCCACAGAGTAGATAAAATAGCGAAATAGTAAAATGCTTGATTAGATTTTAGTTGCACAATTAAGTTTAATATATAATAAATTCATTAAGTTCAAAATTATGAATTGAAAACTTTGTACAAAACACCAGCATTTTAAAATGTGATGCAAATTGACCAAGCCTTTTATCTACCCATCCTTTTTGTTACATAGAACAAGAATCAATGCTAATGAGGATAAATAGTGTGTGCGTGTGTTTGCGGGGGTGTGATATGGTTTTCAAAATAGCCTATGACTTTTAAATTTTTTTTAATTTTTATTTAGTTCTTTATTTGTGAGAGAGACAGAGATAGATAACATGGTTTTGGGCAATCCAGGGCCTCTTTCCTCTCCCACTTGGGCCATATTGTGCATTTATCTATGTGGGTACTGGTGAATCAAACCCAGATGACCAGGCATTTTTACACCACTGAGCCATCTCTCCAGCTCAGCATATGACTTTTGAAAAATTCTGATGACTCTATTTCTTTTAATTTTGAGTTTAAAATTATCCTTACTTGTATTAGTTACTTTTATCATTCCTGATGAAATTCACAAAAGCAACAGAGACGTGTTGGCTCATAGTTTGAGCAAATTCTGTATGTGATATTGGAAAAGCATGGCTTCAGAAACACTAGGCATCTGGCCCCATTAGGGCCACAGTGAGGAAGCCCAGAGCTACTCAGCTTGCTATTCCCCAATTTCCTTTTCCATCCAATCTGAAACCCCAGCCTATGGAATTGTGCTGCCCATATCCAAAGTATGTCTTCCCACCTCAGCTGGAGTTCTTCGGAAATGTGCTCATAGACACACACCTGGAGGTGTATTCCCAGGGGATTCCAAATCCAGTCGAGGGACAATGAACATGAATCATCAAACATCATGTGACAGAAGATAAAGGGAAGGAAGAACATGACATCACTCCTTGTCTTTTGTTTCACATAAGGAGTAGGGGAAGAGATGTCCTGAGCTATCAGGGATGAAGTTGTAAGATTCATGGTGTCTTTAAATTATTTACTCTTGCTCACAAAAATAAAAAAAAAATTCATCCTTGCATGTTCCTTCTGAAATATTGGAATTTGTCTATCTCTTTCATCCTTTGTTGGATAGCTGTCTGTGTAACTCCCTACTAAAATATTCTTGTGTGCTTTGCACATTTCTAGAGACAATTGCACACCTCTAATGCATGAAGAGTGATCCCTGTGATCACTATTACTTTCTATTTTTTCTACTTGCTTATGAATAACCTGACTGCAATTATATTTTCATTAATAGTGGGAAACCAACACTTGACTGGTATTTCAGCAAAAAATTGACATGATTTCTTTTTAGTATGATTCTGGTTTATATATTTTATTGTATTATGTTCTAATGAACAGAATAATCTATTTTACTATTTTATTGCTTTTAATATTTCTGCTATATAGGGCAAATTAAAAAGCAAAAAAGGTTCTTTACTGGAAAATTGACACATCAGATATTTTATTAATACTTAGACTATAAGAATAATCCATTGTTTTTAATTGAAATATATGATTCAATACTGTAAAATTAATATTTGCACATGATTTAATTTGAATATAAATTTATAAAAATATAAGACCAATCTCTAAATTATAACACAATTATTTTTATAATTACTGTTATATTATCATTTTATACATATGCCTGTGTATATGTACACATGAACATGTTATACATGTGAGTGTGGACTAACACATGCATGGTGTCAATACATACAGAGGTCAGTGGAAAACCTCTGGTGTTAGTCCCAGTCTTCCACATCGTTGGAAGCATGGTTTTTGTTTTGTCATTCTGGATGCCAAGCTAGCTGGCCCTGGAGCTGCCAATCTCCTATAGGCATGCTGTGATTACAGATGCATACTACTCTGTCCAGCTTTACCTGGATTCTGGGGATATAAACTCAGGTCATCAGGCTTGCACAGCAAGTGCTTGTACCCACTGATCTATTTCTTCACCTCCCATAAAACAGTTCCTAATGAAAGGAATGCTATTGCATTAAAATATTTCTGTTAAGTGAAAGTTTACTTTTTTTGACACCACATATTCTGGGATGACTATGATTTGTTTTTGTTGTGGATGTTGTTTTTTTTTCCTTTTGTGAACCAAAGTATCATGTACATTAGAAGAGTACTATGCCACTGAGATGCACACTTAGTACAGAAATTGATTTGGGGTCCTCAAATGAAAATACACTTAATGATTAATGCTTATGATATACTTGTACTAGCTAGCATAATTTTGAACTACTGAGTTATAATTTATATCAATGCTATAAAATGATAACTTAATGTAAATGTTGATTAATGGGATAAAGATGTACATAACCTAGTCACTTTTCATTTATAACACACAAAAGAAGCTGCTAGTATGTAATTACATCTGGACGAACAGAAGTATCCAGTTGTGTTCACTGACAAGATCTTTGCACTTGGCCTCTTGAAAATCTTTTCAAAAAGATCACCTGTTTTTCTGGTTTAGATTATTCCCCTTACATGTTTTATGTGGGAATCTAACATTGCAGGATTGGCTATAAGTGAAGTAATATTCTCTAGCTGAACTCAGAACTCTTTGAGTAGCTAGCCAACAAGGTCTAGATATACCCTTGTGTCCACCTCCCCAATGCTGGGATTACAGGTCTATACCACCATGCTTGGCATAGTTTTTGGATGCTGGGGATGCAAACATGGGTCTTCATGCTTTTAAAATAGGCATTATACACATTCATATCCAGACCATCCTCTAAAGAACTTATGTATTTTATATTGTCTCCTAAAGTTTGTATATGTATGTATACACGCATGCACACACTTTGTCTGAAGTATCACTTCACTTATTTACTAAAGAGATATGCCCTTCTGCCTAAGGTACTTTTTGTTTTATCTCATTTCTAACATGTAGGAAGTAAAAGGATGCAAGTGTGCTCAGTGGACTGCAGCTCTCAATCACTCGAGGTCATGTGTCTCAATCATTGTGGACTTTGATTTTTTTCACACTTACATAAGAATAACCATAAAACAGAACTTTCTGTCCCATTCTCATCATCACAAGTCATTTCCAAATGCATCGTTCAGTTTCTAGAGTTCTACTGTGCTGTGCTTCTCATGAGACTTTTGGTGCATACTTGGGTTCTTATACCAGTTACAGTTGTTCACATGGTGTGATTTCTTCTCGGGTCACCTTGTCTGTGTTTCTGGTGGACTCACTATTCTTTAGAATGCTTCTGATTTCATTAGACCTCAGGAAACCTCAGTAAGAAAATGGGCATAATATCATGTCAAAAGACAATTTGCTTCAAAATCCTTCTAGATTTCATTTCTTATCTTGAATCATTTCTAATTAAGCTTTATAATATTCAGGCTAAGCCTAGTAGAATTAGAAGTCACTTATGTTCTTTACTGAATCTATCTGTTGCCTATGAGTTCACATAGACTGTGGAATTTTTAAGATAAAAATCCAATTGAAAGTGCAAACATGGTTCCTCTTGTATCCCATTCTGAAGATACTACACGGCCAATAGGTTCTACCTGAAGCATTCTAGATCTCAGACAAGCTCCTGGCCAGGGGCTTAAAGCAGAAGAGAATAGATACAACAAGAAGAGGAGGAAGCCAAGGTGTGTGCTTAAGTTACACTCACTGTGCCCCAACCTTAGAAGGAAGGGAGCCACACCCAGAAGACTGCTGATGTCTAATGTCATTGCTTAGACTCATTTGGGCTGAGATAGATTTTTGTCTCTATAATGCCCAGCTATCATTTCAGAACCTCTCTATTCTCTCTCTCTTTCTCTCTCTCTCCTCTCTTTTTTCTCAGAAAGAATCAGAAAATTCTCATGAATCATTTTCTTAAAAGAATGAAAACATTTTTTCATAATCCTCCCTGTTCACATAGGGCAACAATGCAGACAGACATATGCTGTCATCCTTTCTCCCTCCAGCCACCTGAGAAACAATTACTGGTTGGTACCTATTATGTCCCACACCGATGTACAAGAGCACTGATGGTTCGTGATGGACTGAACAATTACCCCAGTGTTAACGTGATTTTGATTTTTCACACAGCTAACCAAAGGGTAAAATAAATAAATGAATAAGTAATTCCAAAAGAATGTAAGATTATAGCTATGGAAAGGAGCTAAATAGAAGTGTTGGAGTGCGGAGGGAAGGCATGAATGGATTCTAGAGAGGTGTTGCAATGAGAGGATCAAGACAGGTGTATGTGTTTGTTTCTCTTGAACATGCTCCATTGACAGAAATATAACTTCAAAGAGCTTATGAGCCACATTTGTGTTTCTTTTGAATGTGATACTATTTGGAAAAAGAAAGGTTCAATTTCACAAGTTACAATTTTTTAAGAAGCAAATAGTAAAATTCATCTAAAGCAAGAAGGTATGTCATGTCAGTCTACTTTTCTGTCCTGTAATACCATGATTAAATTGCAAGCACAACTTTTATATCACAAAAAATCCATATATGAAGCTCCTTTATTTCCTTTTTGTCTATGACTAATTGAATCTTCTATTACCACATAATCTTAATACTAATGACTGACCTGGTTATAAGTCAATTAATTATTAATCAGGAGGGTATCAACTTTCCTGCTCTGATGGCTTCAGAGTCTTGGGATTATAGTTCTGTGATACATGAACTTTCTGTACAATAGTGGTTTGATCCAGGTGTCACACATAAGCTTAATGTTTTCTGAATGCTCCATCCCCTGCTGATGGCAACCTTGATTGTAACCTTGTTGGAGCTGTGTTGTTGTGGATGGGCTTCTGGGGGTTATGGCCAGCTTCCCCTGGCCAGTGTTTGGCTTGTCTTCCTGCTGCTGTTTGCAGTGCTGTGGCAGAGGTGATGTCCACCCTGTGCTCATGCCTTTGTTTTCCTGCCATCATGGAATCTCCCCTCGAGTCTGTGCATCAAAATAAACCCATTCCTCCCATCACCTGCTTTTGGTTGGGTTCTTTTCCCTTCAACAATGAGAAGTTAACTGCAACATGTACCCTGTGCTAGATTCTTAGAAGAACATTTTCAATCTGTATACATCTTACACACATACATACATACATACATACATGTTTTTTCTAAATATTTCCACTTATTTTATCAATATTTTCCTATATATATGCACCATTGTGTTTTTCTAACATTGTAGTCTATATTTGATTTTTCTTTCAAATTAATAAAATAAATTTTTTATTTCCTAATCAACAGTTTTTTTTTTCAGTTCCATGAATGTGCATGCGTAAGTATGCAAACAAAATTTGCACCATTTTTTTCTTGCATATAAAGCCTGAGGGTAAGTAAAATTTAAAATATATACTTTTGTAAACTAAAAGCTAATGGCAAATGTCAATATTCTAATGTAAACAAATCAGCAAATGGACTATATATGTGTATGTGTCATGTCTTATTTTAAAAATACATTTTATATTTTATTATATTAGTATATGAGTCACCAAATTCTGTAGTTAAAATAATTAATTGGGCTGGAGAAATTGCTCACTGGTTATATGTGTTTGCAAAACCTGAGAGACTGGGATCTATTCCCTCCCTAGTACCCACATAAAGCCTGATGTACAGAGTGGCACATAGGTCTGGAATTTGTTTGCAGTAACATTTGGTCACTGTGTGCCCATACTCCTCTCTCTCTCTCTCTCTCTCTCTCTCTCTCTCTCTCTCTCTCTCTCTCTCTCTCTCATTCTCTCTTTTCTCTCTCGTCTCTCTGTCTCTCTGTCTCTGTCTCTCTCTCTCCCCTTACAAATAAATGAATAAAATCTTTTTTTAAAAAAGAATCTGTTCTGGGTGTGGTGGGGCATGCCTTTAATCCCAGCACATGGGTTGCAGAAGTAGGAGGATCGCTGTGAGGTCCAGGCCAGCCTGACACTACATAGTGAATTGCAGGTCACCCTGGGCTAGAGACAGGCTCTATCTTGAAAAAAAGACTTCATAGCAACTAATTAACCATAAATTATATTTGTATAAGCATTAATAATCCTGAATGAAATTATCTCCAAACTTGATCTTTCACACATGTACAAAGGAAAGTTTGAGTAGATGTAGAATCCCAAATGGTAAATGTATATAAGCACACCAGAACTGATAGCCAGGACATTATTATTCATGAGAGACCACAAAAGTATACGGATATTAATAGAAAATATTAATAGAGAGACTGGAAATACAGAATGCACATTTTAAATAGCATGTTACAGGAAAGTCAATAAAACTTGGCAGTAAAACGTCTTTTAATGCTTTTCATGGAAGCAAATGTGCCTAAATTCCATGTGATAATTCTGATGGGAGGAGAGGAGTTTACACCTGTTTCAGATTCGAATCTGAAAATCTAAAGCCTGCAGATTCTTCAGAATCACATTAGACTAAAATAAAAAGATTTATCATGCCTTACACACATCTGCTCTTGCAAACTTCCAAAGGTACATTGGATTAATCTTAAATCTGTGTTCAAGATAGTAATGGACACAAAATTCACAAATTCTACTAGGAAGGTAATAGTATTGTACAGCAGGATTTAGGAAGCAAATTAACCTTTCTATTAAAGAACACTTCAGGCAATGCAAAACTTTTCTTTCTCATAATACAGGATCAGAAAGCCCTGGAAAGAATTAACATGTTCTCCTTATTATTTTACCAAATAAATAACAAATAAAGGCTTTCAAATTAAATGGCTAACTTGTCCAGTTACTTAGCCTAAAATAACCCTTGCCTGCTGTTGTATTTCTGAAATAAAGAGTTAGGATAACGAAAGGAAAGGAGGGAGAGTGGCAGGTAGCAAAGAAAGAAGGAAGGAAGACAGGAAGAATGGAGGGAAGAAGGGAGGGAGGGACTGAGGGAGGGTGGAGGGAAGGACTTCGTTAAATGAGCATTAGGTCTATACTAGCTTTCTTTATTCACAGAATCATAAACTTGAATAAGCAACACTTACCCCAGTATTTCTGCTGTGTGTGTTTTTACAAACCTGCATAGGCTGCATAAGTATTTAGTAGATTATTAACTACTCTATTTGTTATGTACTAGAACCTTGATTTTTAGTAATGAGACACTGCATTTTAAATGTATGTGTGAAATTAAAATAGTTGGATGAGAGCAGAGTTGTTCCTCAATACTCACTCATTCAGTACAGTCCAATTATGTCAAGAAAATCTACGATTGTGTCAGCGAAAACCGAGGTGGCTAGATAAGCCTACTTATTTTAGGATTAAAAGAGCAAACATCTTAACAGATTAGCATAAAAGTCACTACATTGAAATCTGTAGACCACATCTACATGATTTGTCTTTATATTCACATTTATATTTATGAGGGAAATAGAGAACACTTTTTGGGGGGGCTTTTCATGATAGGGTCTCACTCCAAGCCAGGCTGACCTGGAGAACACTTTTTGTGACTAGGTTTACCACAGAGACCCTAACACTCTATTATAATACAAAGTCCTTGCACTTCAGCATTTAATGTAACATTTACTAAAAGACTATATGACCTTTACACAGATGAAGTAAACAGAATGTTGTAGATGGAACGGAGCCAACACTGGATTCCAAACTTTTAGCAGTAAGTGGACAATGGAGAAAACGGAGGTGGATATTCAAAGTGAAATGTGTCGTGAAGATATGTCCCTGCATCATCTTCATTCACTATGACAAAGGCAATGGTGTTCACTCAAGTCCATAATCCTTTGAAAAGGGATCTGGGAAGAGACCCCATTAGATAATTTTTCAACTGATTTTATGATCAGAAACTCATAAAGATCCAGGCTGTTTGGATTGATGTAAAGTTTACACTTCTAAGCATGTACTTCTGAGTTGTTGCTACGACACTCACCTAACGTGCTGTCTAATGAATTGTTTTGAAAGGTTGAAGCATTACAACCATCATTAGAATAATGCAGTCAATTGAGAAGATGATGTACAAATAGGGAGCCATTTATCATTTTGTCATTAAAAAGTCACATAATATGAGTGCACATATTTACTGTATTGTAATTCTTATCTCAGATAATTAGAAAGAAGCTTGCTATTATTTCATTAATTGAACTTAGCTGGGAAAAGACATAAATGCAAACGATTGTCTCCACTTTTAAAGAATAATAGATACACTTGTATAAAATTATAAACTCCCCATCCACAGTGCCATCTTCTCCCCAACCTCCATTGAATCCTCATCATTTTGGGATGTCTAAAGAATCTCTGAGCATTGTGGCACCTTGCCCATCCATATTTCTTCCTTCCTTCCCTACTCATATGACTGGAAGAGTGCCAGTCTCTGATTAATGACAATGAAGAAAGACGGGGCAGTTAAGGAATACTGGCCAAGTAAGGAAGCAAGCAGAGAATTCCAAAGAGCATAGTGGTAAGATGTGTGTTGGGTGGGGGAGGATATAGAAAGGAGGAAGAGATCAAAATAAAGAGCTGTGTAGTGGATAACTAGAGGGTTTTGGAGTAAAGATTGAATCCTAGGATTCAATGAGCTCTGTTGTTGTCATCAAGCTGCTTACCTCGGAAAAAAAAAATCTCAATTTTCTTAATTCTAGACTGTGAGAATAATTGTGTTTTTGCAGCAGTAAAATATATATTTGACTATTTTCTCTGTAACTCATGCAAAATAGACAAATGATAGGTAGATATATATGTATATATAATATAGATATAGGTGTATATGATATAGCTACAGACTAGAGATTGATAATATATATAAAGTATATATATACATATACATATAAAATCCGTATCTCATTACTGAATATTAGTTTTGTTTATATAAGCACTCATTTGCCATATCATCTTACCTTTCTGATACCTAACCCAAAATTTATGTATCAAAAACTGAGTTTCTGCTTGTTCTTTTCAAATCTGCTTTCACTTTCTTTGATGCCCATTCCATGGAGAGAAACATCATTGCTCTGTATGCTGAGAATGGAGATTATAGGTTCGTCTGCGACTCTTTTTTCTCTCATCCAACATTAATACCATAAGAAAAATAGACCTACAGATATCATTTCAAAATGCACGCTGAAGCTCATCTCACCCACCAGTGTCAGTGAACCAAGGCCGCCAGTGACCATGCAAACATGTCCACAGTATTCTCAATATTGTACATTGCTTTTATTATCCAATGTCGCTTTAATCTAAGCTCCACATAGGAACTGGAGTTGAACTATGAAATGTTAAGTCAGAACCCTTCAATAAAACTCGAACTCTGAAATTCTCTCCAAAGTTTCTTTATGAGATCCTTACCTGTCTTGCTTCTGGCATGTTCAAAGCAACAAGCAAGAGAGAAGTTTGCCTCTTATCTTTTGATTCCTATTTTCTCGATCCTTAATTGCTCCTCATTATAATGACACAGTGTGTTTCCTGTCTATACTTATATATTTCATTCCATGGCTATCCTAGCTAATATTCCACCCTTTGTCTTCTAATTTCCTAAGAACTCAGAATCCTTGTTTTTCTAAATTAGCATTTCTTACCTAATTCATAAATACATTTGAATTTATGTTTTATTTGTTCCATCTATCTAACAATCCTGCCAATAGCTATTATTAGGATGCAGGCTGTCTTAGGTTAGGCATGTCTTCCTTATGTAAAGTCTAGGCTTCTATCAAACTCATGGTCCTCCTCACTCAGCCTTCTACGTGCTGGTTTAGAAGGTGTGCCACCACACATGGTCATCATTTATTTTCCTCACATTTTATTTTTAGTATTTAGAATAATCTCTGGACCTAAGGAAGCACTTGAAAGTTTACTAAATGAGAAACTGGTCATAATTCAATGTTCTACTGTGTAATATGTTCAGTGAAATACATAATCAATTCATGTGTAATTGTGTCATATGACCCATCTTTGGTATGGAATTTGTCATTTAATATTGTAGGATAAAGTGGATTTCTCTTCCATTTAGAATTGTGGTCAGCCCATTTTTAAATTAGTAAGGACCAGAGAAAATTAGATATCTCCCATCAGAACATGAAAATTGGTAAAGCCAAATTTTATAGAGAATATAATCACCTACATTTTTTTTTTGGTATGACTCTGACTTAGAAGTAAACCTAGTTCAGAAAGACCTGGAATTAGGAACATGGAGAAAGAAATAAGTTGATTTTATAGAAAATCATAAGGGCAAACAGATTAGCCTTATCGAAGAAATCCTAAGAACATGAAGTCTACTCTAGAATTCCTCAAGCATTTCAAAGGCAAGGCAACCATCTGTCCCAAAAGACAGCATAATTTAAGGTATCTCTGGCCAGATTAAATTGTGCTTCTCAAGACTGTTCATGCTTGTCAGTTTAGTGATGAGTTGAAATTTGGCCTGAAGGTATTGTCCACAATTTACAATCTATTCCAAGAGACTTGAGAAGGAAGAAAAAAAAATGTTGTATGGATATAAGACATTTTCTTTTCGTACTGAAACAAACATTAAATTTCTAAATGAAAATCTCTACCTGTGTTTATGTGTTAGATGTTTATATGTATTACATACTGGTAAATATATTCAAAATCCTAGTGTTTCTGAGAAACAAAACTTGAGTCATTCTGATGTTTAGAGACTAATATCATGTAAGAATCAAACATCTATAAAACCATGTCTTTTACTCTGAAAGCCATTGAGGCTAGAAATATGTTGAGCTTGTACCTCGATCCTGGCAGCTATGACTACCAGCTTAGAATTGAGCCAGGCTGATGTTCCCATTTGACCAGAACATAATGCTTTTGATTCAAACGCTGGAATTTAAATAAAATTTTCAGTATGAGGGTACTAGCATCAAGCATCTATTGGCAGCATTTCTGCCTCAGTCCTCAGTATTTTCAATGAGGATTCCATGCCTGCACCTGGTTTATGGGTATTTGCATAGCTATGTTTCCATCTGCCTCATTTCTAGTAGCTTCTTTGACTCTCTTGCTTTTTTGCAACAACCTTTTTTTGTATGTTGGTTTGTTTGTTTGCTTGCTTATGTGCTTATTTTTTTTAATTTCTATGACTACATGAATTTCTATCAATAAACTAATTTAAGTTAAAGATAAAACAAGTGCATGTCGGGGTGTAGCTCAATAATATAGCTCTTGACTAATATTTATGGAGCACTGGGTTAAGTCCACAGTACAACAGAAAAGTAAAACCAAGTGCAAAGCACACATCTGTTATTCATTAACAATATTTTGATTATTGTGGTATGGGGGTACAAATAATTTTGGCCTGTAGAAAATATGTATTTGGCAAGATGTTTAGTATTTTGTCGATGTTACAGGACTGTTTTTCTCTCTTTTTTAAAAATTTTTTCATGACGGTGATAAAATACCTGATAGAAAGGCACTAAAGGAGGTAAGGTATATTGTGGACCATGTTTCAGGAAATCTAGCACATCACATCAGGGAAGGCAGGAAGCTGCTTGTTCAAACCTTGGAAGTACTGGAAGCAGAGAAATAGGAATGCTGGCACCACTCTTCCGGCTTTCCCTTGTTTCCTCTTTACTCAGTACAGCATGCAGCCCACAGGATGTGGCCATCACATTCCTCCCCTCCTCAACCCCATCAGATGAGCTTCTGGGAAAACATCCCCATAAATATATCCAAATACCATAGACATACTCAATAATGCCCTGGGGATTTCTCAATCCAATAAAGTTAACAATTGCAATTAAAATCACAATGGCTGATTTAATTAAAAGCTTGAAACAAAGTATAACCTAAGACAATAAATAAATCAAAAGATAAAATATTGAAATTCCTAAGAGAGAACATCAGATAAATGGAATGGCTGTCCAGAGCCACAAAAAGAAAAAAAAATGCTACAATGAAAAAGTATTTTAAACCACTATGTATTTAAAACTTAATACCAAAAGTGAAAAGGTGAAATCTGAGAGTGAAAAGCAGGCGAGCCTTGAAATGGAAACTAAAGGAAACAACCCAATGGCAGAATTCACGTAGTCTGGATCAAGTGTGAAGACTAGAGAAAGCCTGAAGGCAAAATCCATCAGGCCCAGCAGAGAGCCTCAAGGAATCCCTCGAGGGCAAGGCTCATTCTGATTCGCACAATGAGTTAAAATGTTCAGAGCTTAGGGGCAGTGGGCATGCAGTCCTAGAAATGTAAATGTAAGCAGGTGGTGTGCATTTTTTGAAAGCTAAATAAGTCTGGTTTCAGAGAGGGGAGGGTAAATATTTAAATGTGCACCATATAGCTGGTGAGAAAATTAAACTCCAAGAAAGGTAAAGGAAAAATGGGCTTGTCATCAAGAGGCAATGCACATCAGCACATCATAACTGACATTTTGAGTTTATCACGGCAAGCCAATGAGCACATCTCATCAGTCAGGATATATTATCACGTATTGACTGGTCTCCTTTAAAAGTGTTACACACGATTCTGAGAAATTAGAATAAATTGTACTCTGTTGAGTTAGTAATTAACATTGCAGAAAAATGCCTTTCCTGTATAGATCAGAACATCAAATTGGTGTTCAGAGCAAGGAATTTCCATTCTGTTTCTCACAAGAAATGAATACATCAAATATTATGAACTGCCAAAGTTGAGCTGTTTTATGCAATTGTGTTGACATTCATTTTTATATTTAGTCTCTAGGAAACCTTCAATAGCCACAGAGTTTAGTGGGATCAGAGCCTCAGCCCATTTATGTCAATTATCCCCAAGGACCTCTTACAGGTTAGTAATGAATGAATTACTTACATGCAAATACTTGGGATCAGCTGTGAGGCTGAGAATTCTGGGAACATGGTTTTGAATTATGGGGACATGGTCCAGCAACATGTGTGTGATAGTTTGAATGTATGGTCCCCATGGACTCAGGATTTTTGTTTTTGTTTTGTTTGTTTTTTTTAAATGAAATTTAGCTTTCAAGGTGAGACCCTAGCAGGGAAAAAGATCCTGGATTCCAGCCCTAACATGTGTTTGGAGAAGGATGAGGCCTGGCTATTGATATTTGCTGATGTTAGCGTTTGCTTATTACAATTGTTTTTCTCTGCTTCGATCTATGAAAAGGAGCTAGCTTATTCCTCCCTTGATGCTGTTCCCCTGAACTGTGAAAGCCTTAAATAAACCCCTACTTTCCATAAGCTGTATTTAGTTGGCTATTTGTCCCAGCAACAGTAATCTTACTGCAACAGTGTGTTTTCATGTGTCTTCATGTAATTGTAATTTATAGTAAAGCATTAGAAATACTAGTGTGAATTATCAATACTACTTTTCCAGAAAAATTTTGAGCAAGTTTTAATCATTATTTTGAGAGAAAGGAAGAGAGGTCTGAGCATGCTAGGGCCTCCCACCACTGAAAACAGACATATCATGTGTCAATCTCTACATCTGGTTTTATGTGGATACTGGGGAACTGAACCCAGACCATCAGGCCTTGCAAGCAAGTGCCCTTAAACAATGAGTCATCCCTCTAGGCTTTTCCAGAAATATTTAACCCAGGAATATGATTTTCAAAATTATTTTGTTTTAGAAACTTCTTATTTTTTACCGTCAATAGTAAGCAAAATATATTTTATTTCAAAAATCATTGAGTGTAGTAAATATTAAAAATATGTAACAAGTATTAACACAAATATACAAAATGACAGAGCTAAGTATATATAAAATAAATATCCACAAAGATGGATAAATAAGATAGTTCTAAAATAATAGACACTTTAACACCTCAATTCAATAATGAAAAAAAAATCTCTAGAAAGAAGATGAGGAGGACAACAGAATGTACAGATAGCACTGTGCGCCAGGGAGACCTCACAGAATATATAAAATTCACCAAGGGACAGCAACAAGACACACATTTTTTCTCAATAATACAGAGAACGCTCTTCAGGATGGGTCATAAATTAGCTAACAAGTCTTTTTTTTAATATTTTATTTATTCATTTTTCAAGCAGAGAGAGAGAGAGAGAGAGAGAGAGAGAGAGAGAGAGAGACAGAGAGAGAGACAGAGAATGCACCAGGACCACCACCTTGTGGGTCTGCCTTATGTGGGTCCTGGGCACTTAGCCACTGGAGGCAAGTGCCTTACCCACTGAGCCATCTCTCCAGCCCAACAAGTCTTACTTTTTAAAATAAAATTTTTATTATGTACATCTCTATTGTTTTTAGTGGAATGAATCTATAAATGAATAAAGGTGGACAACTAGAACACTTATAAGAAAAATTAAACAACAGACTCCATTGTTTCTTCATTTTATTTTATTTGTGTTTCTGAGGTCTATAATGTCCTATACTCACACTCCACCTGCCTCCTCTTGAACCACACATGCTTAACCAGTAATTGATGGAAGATAACTCAAGAGAAATCAGAAAATATTATGACATCAATAGAAACAAAATATTTTAAGACTAATTTGAACATTGACGCAGTTATTTGTGCTTCCATATAGAGATAATTCTCCCTATTTAAAAGCAAACAAAGAACAACCACAAAAATAAATAGATAAATAATAAAGAAATAAGTAAACAGCCAAGTGGCATTGTGACTCAAACCTATAATTTCAGCTCTGTAGAATTTCAAAAGTTGGAGGATCTGTGTTGGTTCCAGGACAGCCTGGGCTATAGAGCAAGTTCAGGCTTATTCAGCTATCAAACTGAATAGCTATCAAAATAACTATCAAACAATTATTTAATCCTAAAATTATTTTGGAAACATCTGTGATATAACACTGCTGGAGTCTCTAGTTGGGGCTCCGTGACTCGCATAAAGAGTTGTCTTGCACTGTTTCTACTATTTTTGCCAAATTTCTCTTAAACTGGTAGCAATTAAGGAATTAAAATGTTTAATATCTAGCAAAACTATTTATCTCTTTATACTTTCTTTGTGAAGGTCCTCAAGAAGGGAAGTCAATGTCAGAACTTGTAGGTTTACCAGTCTCTTTTATGGGATAATATTTGTCACATATATTCTATAAAATCTTTAGGAAAACTTTTGTTTTCTTCTCAAACATTTGTTGCTATTCCTGTCAAATTCTTTCTCACACAGAGTCTCTGTCCTTCCAGATACCAGACAACCAATAAATGTGCATTATAAAAATAATAAATCTATCAGCAAATTTTCATGTTTTACTGGACAATTATTAATTGGAGGTCTCCAAAAAATTTGCAGAGCATTAAGTTGATAAAATTATTAGAATGAAATGAATCAAACATTGACTGAGTTGCTCATTTGAACAATTGTTTCCAATGGGATCAGAATTTTTCCCAAAGAACTTCAGGGTCCATGAGTGTTTCCTTATGAAATCCACTGGCTAAGTAAAATACAAACTGAGAAATTTAAACTTTCACTTTGATTCTGCCAAACTCCAGCTTAAAACAAGTCTCTAAATTTTTAGTTCTACCTGAACCATATGGTCCTCTGTAACTTGCTGTTCCTACCCATATTCTGAAAGGTCAGATACCCCTAAAGTTCATTATGTCTGAAACTTCCCTTAAAAGAGAAATACCATCTCACAGCAAATATATACAAACAAGATAATTGCAAAAAACATACACTCCAGTCTTTCCTCCTCTCACCCATCAATATGTGCATTGCTGGGGACCTCAGATATCAACACCAAGAAATGAAAATACAGGGAGACGCTCCTTGTTTAAACAATTTAAACAAGGGTTTAGCACATTGAACAAATTCAGTTAGGCATTTTTCCCAATTTCTTTCTGTTAAAAATAGATTGGACTTGATGTCAGTCTACATATGCAGTTATATAATGGAGACTTTCAGGATAGGTATTTAGAATTTTTCAGCATTCAATACTGGAGAATCTAAGAAGAAATGATCTCAACTTTCTTTTTTCTTAAGTGATAATAACCCAGAAATAGAAAATTTAATATCATAGCTAATTGATTTTTTCAAATTAAAGCCCACTGCCCATCAAATCTACTGGAAGTTAATGAGTGTGTAGGAGGGTGATATGGAAGGATATTAGTCCAAAGGTAGGACTGAGACCATCATAGGCTATGATTTTCACCGTTTCTCTCCTGTTTTTCCGTCCCATCGTGGCATTGCTCTGCTATGTGAAGCACTTTTACAGTTTCCCTGCTTTGTCAGCATGGCTGCTCTTGATAAACTCCACAGATCTGCTCACTGTGTTTTCTCCACGGCTCTCTCGGTTCTTCAATGTCCATCCTCAGCAGTGACTTTCTTCATTCTGCTTTGCTCACGCTTCTAGAAGTAATGCACTCTTTTCTGTTCATTCAGTGATGCTCCTGTGCCTTGCTAGGTACTGTCAGTTTAGAAAGGAAGACATATGCTTGTATGATTATTAAAAAGCAAATTGCCTTAGGAAAACAAAAGCTGCTGGGTAGCAAACGTAAATGAAGAAACTAATGAATGAAGAGTAAACTAGGGGGTTGGCTGATAAAGTTTTACATGAAGTTTCCATCGTCCCTTCATTAGATGATGCATAAGTGATTCTCTGAGCAAACATTCCACTTCCTGTGTAATGACTTCCTCACAGTACCCAGAACAATGCTCTCCTCACAGTGGGCAATCAATACCTGCTGTTGACTGTGGAACGGAAATAAATTCGCAAAAATAACCCAGGCTTGTTTCTAGTAATGCTTCTCCCCTTGGTGACTTTTGGCGTGCTAAATGAAATCACCGCAGGAAAGTTTATGAGTGATCTGCTGTCTATTCCAAATGAATGCCGTACTTTTGGATATGACTATTGGCTGTAGTAGTTAGAGATTATTGAAAACTACACAAGTCCCAAAAGGGAGATATGTTCGAGAAATGTTCAAACAGCATTAATGACTCAGTTACTTGTTTCTTTCCCTTTGGGTCTAACTATGCAGATGCCATCAAAGTGAACAGGACACAATTACACAATTTAAAATATCATTCTTGAAGTGTATCATAAAGAGGATCCTGATTATAATTAGTTAAAACAAAAAGATGCAAAAGGAAAATATCTTCTGAAATACCTTTCACTAATACAGTCCAAGTACATAACTATTATTTTTGCTATATTTTAGGGGATATTTTATATCATCCTAAAATTACTTTGACCACATTAAGTGGTGCTATTTTGTAGTTAATGTGTGGCACCCATAAATTAATTTATTATAAATATGTAAATATATTTATGAATATGCATATGAACACATTTATATAAACTTTAACATATACACACATATTTATACTAACATACATGAATGATCTTATGTTGTGTTAAACTCTGAGCATTAAGACAAACAAAGATGTTTACAAAGCTGTTGCAGTAGCATTATACAGGTAGGAAAAGCAACTATAAAATCTCAGTGCATGATAATTTCAGGGAGATAAAATGGAAATTTCTGAACCCTGGAAGTTAAAAATTATTGATTGACAAATATGAAATTCATCAGTAGTAAGATTATGTCACCAACATTTCAAAATTATTCACATTATTGCTAAGAGATTCATTTTTCATCAAACATTGCAAAACTGAACATACACATTCAAGAAAATTTATTATTTCAACTAAAACAATCTCTATTTAAATTAGGCTTTCCTATTCTCTGTTTTTTCTTTCTTTTCTGTATTTTTGTCTTTTTCTCACTTCCATTCCCTCCTTCTTTCTTTTTTCCCTTCTTTCTTCTTTTTCTTTCTTTCTTTCTTTCTTTCTTTCTTTCTTTCTTTCTTTCTTTCTTTCTTTCTTTCATTTTCTTTGTTGAAGCAGGGTCTCACTGTATCCCAAATTCACTAGAACTCACTGTGTAGCTTCAGCCTGGCCTCATACACAGGTCAATCTTCCTACCTTAGCCTCCTGATTAAAAAGAAATGTACCAATATACCTGGACATTTCCTCTTTTATTTCTAATTGAAATATTAAATGGTTTTGGAGATATATATGTTTTCACATATACCAAGAGTTGTAGTAATGAAATAAAGAGCATGATATCATAGAAAAGAATATTATGACATCTTCTACCAAACAAAAATTTTAGAGCACAGGTTACAAATAATAATCCCATTAAAACTTAGTCTCATTACTTTTACATCTTTGTCCATTTACTTTCTAAAACATAAAAATACATAAATTTCTATACTATTTCAAATTATCTAAAATACCTATACTTCTCAGGTCATTTTTTTTGTTTTTCTTTTAAGTAAAGTCTGTCATTACATTTCATCTGTGAAATGTTTTACTTGAAATTTTCTATTCTCAAGGATTATGGAGATTGTATAATTCTCAAAAAAAATGTGTTTATACAGGATCTTCTACAAAGGACCTAGATCTCCAGTTTAGAAGTTTTAAAATATTGGCTATAGTTTTCAGGGATATTAATGCATTGCAAACTATTATCACTCTCCACTAGACCTCTGCAATCATTCATTCTGTGGAATTAAACAAAAAAAACAGAACAAAATTTATTCCTTTGTTAAAATGTAAAAAAAAGTAAATGGAATCATAAAAATTTCACAAAAATATATAAACTCTGTAATTCCCATATATTATCTATCAGTTTCATTTATATTACTGACAATAGAGATTTATTAGACCCCCAACACAGAAAGTATATACAATGCAGTTAAATCATTATACCAATATTAATTTGTATATTTTCTCACAGTTTCTCTTCTCTTATCATGTGATTTTTTAAAAATGTGTATTTCATGGTATTTTGTTTTTCATTCTGAAATGATACATGTTTTCTTATGTTCATACAGTAACTTGCTTGTAAGAAATCATAATGCCTATGGATTCTAGATAGCTAAAAACATATTTTCCATATTTCAAAGCCTATATGAGAATTCTGTTAAAAATGGACACTTTATGCACTTGCTTTTTTGATTTACTTCTTTACCTTGTTCTGGAAAATGTATGAATGAGTTAAATCTATTGTCATAGTTAGACCTACTAATAAAGTTGATCAATTTCACAAGACAGCTTCAAGTTACTTATCAATTCTCGTCATCAAAAGGTAGATAAATGCACAAAAATATAAATTGTGTGTGGAAGCCCTAATTTTTTAATCCAAGATGTTTCGCTTCAGTTTTCACAAGTATTCTCTACTATTACTTCCAACAGATATAGCACATTCTAGTACCATGTCTCCAAAATCTCTTCTACATGTGTGAGAGGAATAGGTTGAAATCCTAGCAGAATCCATGGCAAAAATAATTAATAATAGTAATAATAATCAGTAATGTGTATTTTTCACAAGAATGTTGTAGACGTTTTAATCCAACCTTGTAAAATGAAAACTGATTAATGAAATTGGAAGGCTAGACCATAACTGCTGCATTTCAGCAGAACAGAAAATATATTTTCCTAAAATGGAAGCCTAGGGTATACCTAACATCTAAATAACAGTGCTCATTTTATAGGACTGAATTCCTCTTAAAAGTTCTTTTTAATCTTTATTATGAATAAGCATATGAATTGTATGAGCACACCTTGTATATGTGTCCCTGTTTCCCTCCTCTTTGTCCCCAACCCACTGGAGTCCTTCCTTGGTGAGCATTCTGGAAATGTCCATAGGTTAGGGGGTATGAACTGCACCAGAGGTAGCCAGTTTTTCTTTCTTTTTTTTTTTTCCTTCACTCTTTGTGTATTGTTGCTGAGGGGGGGGGGGCAATGTCCCTGGATATTCTCCCCGCCCTTGGCTCTTACATTCTGTATGCTCCCTCTTTCGCTCAGTTCCTTGAGTCATAGTGGGTGAGTTTTGAATCAGCTTTGTTGTTGAGCTCTTAAGTATCTCTGGATCTTTGCCCTGGGTTATGTTGGGTATCATTGGTGTCTGTCTACACTGCCTTTTCATGGGTTATCAGACTTGCTGTGGTGGTTGGTCTCCAGTTTGTTTCTTCACTTTCTCATAGGTTTCATTTGGGTCCTGTGTGAAGACTAGGTGTGGAAGCAACACCATAAAACCCTAGCTTTTATACAGTAAACTCATGAGGAAGCTGAGGGCCCCACCTGGTACAAGGGGCCATGAGTAGAATGGGAGGAAGCCTAACTTCAAAAATAATTGGTGAGGCCTGCATCTCCCTGTCCAGTCATTGGTTCCTTCCCACACTGAGATGTTGATCAAAGAGACCCAGGAGGTCCCCAAAATGTGACAGACTTCTGTCAAAGCTCTTGAATACCTGTCCCAGGCCTAAGGTAAGACTCTATTGCTGAAGAAATCACAAAGTGTCATCAAACAATACCAAGAGAACCTGCTAGATCCAGAATGGTAACCAGCTCCCAGATAGTAGCATGTGTAGCACTGGAAGGTGTTGCATGACCTGCCAGGGAATCAATGATATTTGGAGAAAACAGAGACCACTGATATAAAATATAGACAGTTGTCACAAGAATGCTGAAGACATGGTTGTATGGAAGAGACCAACAAGTCAAGAAATGCTCATCTGTGCAATAGTGGCACAAAATGGAGGAGGATAATCAACGGCTTAATGATTGGCTAAGAGATCCTCTGGGTGACAAGGAACCCTTAACTGGAACTGGGAACCATGACATAATCCTATGGGGACCAAGAACCCAGGCTCCTCAGGGAAATTCCCACTAGGAGAGAGCTACAGAGAGGCTACACCCATTAGGAGCTACCCAAAATAGCAATGTGTTCAGAGAGCCGAGGACAACCCAATTCCACCAACAAGACATTGGATGATGGCTGACATCCCAGCAGGAGACAAACCTCTTACAGTTCTTAGCCAATGTATATAGAATTTCAGAGTGTGCCACCTCTTAGAAACTGATTGGCTCAATGGAAGCTGCAAACAGAGTGCTGAAGGATGAAAACCTGTTTAATACAATACATAACAACATAGAAAGGAGACAATAAAACACCCATAGCATACATTCTAATCAGACTATACCCATTTTTTTCAATAATCTATTTTATGATCAGTTTGTAAAAAAATTAAATTAATGTCCTAGGTAAAACCTTTATTATGTGACCACTTATATTAAGCACTTAAAATCGAAATAAAATTAAAAAGTTCTTTTTTATTATTTTTATCTTTAAATTTGTTGAAAGTGCCTTAAAAAGTTGATTGATATCATACTGTTGAAATACCAGCATAATTCATGATGTCAGGTTGTAATAGGATACTGTACAAATTTGTCATAGGGGAAAAAAGTCTCTGGAAATGTCTGTTAGGGATTTTGTAGATTAGATTGAGGAGGGAAGATCTACCCATAATGTTGATGGTGCCATTCTGTGGGTTGAATTTCCTAGACCATATTAGAAAGGAAAGCTAGCTGAGAACCAGCATTCATCACTTCTGCTTAATGCTTTTACACCATGCCTGCCCGCCATGATGAGCTTCAACCTTAATTGGTAAACTGAAATAAAACTTTCCTTCCTCATTTTTTCCTAAATTTTTGACCACAGTAATGGGAAAATAAATTAATGAAGAGACATGTGTTCTAGTATTTCTAAAATTATTTGGGGGAAATTTTAGTCATTCCACTTATTTTGCATTTGGAGACACCTTCATATTTATCTGCAAATTGACACCATTTACTAACATTATAAAACGTCATTTCAGTATTAACTAAGAAACCAGTTGGATGAAATACAAGCAGAATTGCAAGTCCTTCCATTTATATATATATATATATATATATATATATATATATAGAGAGAGAGAGAGAGAGAGAGAGAGAGTATACAAATCATTAGTAAATGGCCTAAAATGAACTAATCCAAGAATACAAATCAGTTTGCACATTTACTTAAAATGAAATAACTGTACAAAATATATACAGAAATTGCTATATTTTCAGATGTACTATTGTATGCTTCTCTCCTCTGACTATAAGGTATGAAAGTATCAGTATCTATCTATGCCATAGTTTGTTTAGGCAGCTTTAATATCAGCTTTATTAGTGTAAAATCTATTAATTTCAAGAACTGAACAGTGCATCCTACTAACAAGTTATTTTCAATGCTCAGATGACTGAATTTCTTGATTAGCTTGCCCTCTATTAATGTTGTAAATTAATGACATAATGTAATTTCATATTTCTGGTCTTTGGAGCTTTTACAAGACTGTGAAATTATTTATTGACATATATCCAATGCTATTTATGCTTTATTATTATAATTTAAATATCCTTATTTTTGAAAGATAGACATTGTACATATACACAGGTCCTTTTGAAAGAGCCAAATAATACCAGTGCAACATACTACGTTTCCAAATTTTAATGTCTTTATAAGAAATATATATTTTTATTAATGCAAGAAGTTTGTGAAGATAGCACTATAAAAGGAGAAACTATTACATTCTTATGAAATAATTATTACCATTATTTTTGTGAGATTCCTTTTTGTTTCAAATATATTGAGACACTTCAACATACATTCACATATCTGTTTTGGTTAAGGACTTCGAAAATAATGATTATTTTGACTAAATGACTACTCTTCTGGTGTCTGTCCTTTCAATGGTGAAATTAAAGAAAGATGAATGGACCTCATTGATTTGTATATTTAATACTGACTATGGAAATTATGAATATACTTTAACAATAACTTTCAAAAATTCTATTTCCTACTAATACAATTCCATTTTATGAAGTCATTTCTCAGATAAAATCTGGGAGATAATCTATCCTGTGTCAGATATTAAATATAGTAAATTTCACTTCTGTTTGACAATAATTTATGATTTGACAATGGACAAGCCATATTATTTTATTGCACTAAGATATGATTTTCTTATTTTCAATATATGTTATTACTACTCATCTACTTTATATCCATCTTGTGTAACATGTTTTATCAAATACCAAGGAAAAAAATTTAAAAGAACCCTTCGAGTATAATGTACTTTTATTGGTTTAAGTTTTGAGATTTGTTGCATGAGAAAATAAGTCAGCCTCCTTATCCATTTTGTAAACAGGTAGACAATTTATAAACAACATATAAGATTTTAGTTCTATTCAATTTATTTCAAATTTATTTATTTATTTATTTACTTGAGAGCAAGTGAGAGAAAAAGAGGCAGAGAGACAGAGAGAGAGACAGACATAGAGACAGAGAGAGGGAGAGAGAGAGAGATAATGGGCGTGCCAGAGCCACTAGCCACTGAAAATGAACTCCAGAAGCATGCACCAAATTGTGCATTTGTGTGGGTACTGGGGAATGCTTTGTAGGTAAGCAACTTAACCGCTGAGCTAGCTCTCCAGCCTGAATTCTATTCAATTTTGAATAAGAGTTGTAAAGGCTAAACACAGGTTTATCTTATAATGTGCATTCTTTTTCTAATTGATAATCAATCTTCACGCCAGCCTGGCTAGATTTGGAACTCGACTCCATAGGACACACACTTCTGGGTTCTATATCCAGTGAAAATGAGGAAACAATGATCTCCACACCTGTTTTCATCTCTCTGCGTCGTTACTGTGGACACGTGTAAATAACCACCTCATGCTCCCATCACCATGCATCCCATCGAATCACGAGTCAAATGAAGGCTACCCTTCCTTAGGACACTCTTGTCAGGCATGCTGTGGAATGATGGCATCCGGATGTGCCATGACCATCCCAGACATGAACTCCCCAAGAGAGGGTCAGTCAATATTATGCTGTGGGTAGGACGTTCATGAAACCCCACTGTTCCATGAGGAACCAATTGAAGCTTGGTTACTGGGGGAAGAGTCATGGTTTTCACTGCAATAACCAGGGGTTCAGCAGGAGTGAGTGGGATTTGAGGGAATGAGGGTTGTATTTGGCCAAAGTGCAAGTATATATGAAGAAAAGTAACTAAATCAATGCATGGTTTATTCTTCTAGTATCCCCCAGTAACTACTGAGCTATCTCAGTCACCTTCTGCAGCTACAGTAAGTTACAGAGCTCCCTGCAGAGGCAACAATTTCATATGTGTCCACTACTGGCTGAAAACTTTCATAGCTAACTGCAGAGTGGTTTATATCCCAATGTTCTCACAAGGTGGTCATGGTGCTCCGAGATGTCCTGCCTACCAATGTCACAGAAGTTTTATTTCTTAATCACTTCTGATTTACAATAGATTATTTTCCCATGAAAAATTTAATTATATTAAATTCATTACGTTTCTTTACTCAGTATAATTTGTCCTACAATAATCACACATAGTACTGGGCATACCCATCTCAACTTTTCAGACAGAAACAAAAATGAATTATCATAACAACAAGTCACTGCAGATAGCAGTCTGAACCGTGCCAGGGAAAAAAATGAAATCATGAGTTCTTTAAATGCTGCAAATAACAAATTATGTCTTTTCTATCTTCAAAGCAAAACTTTTAGCACAATTATGATACAATCATTACTATGAATAATGTTTAGTATTAAGAATGCATTATTATTCATTTATTAGCCTTAGAGACAAGTGGACCTCTTTTAGGTTAAATGCACTAAAGAGCTAAATGCTATTTTTTCTAGCCACCACCTAAAATACCAACTTTCCTGTAGCTCATTTTTATTAGACACATTTGGTCATTATTTAATTTAATAGATTCTTTAGTTAAGTACATAACACCTGGTTTTCATTAGTACAAATTTAAATTAATCTAATACATTAATGAAATTTAGATATTACTTTCTATGGCATTTCACCATCTGTGAAATATTAGTAACATTCTAGAAAATGAATCACAGGAATGTTTGCAACATACTTCATTCTATAACTCCCTTTTATGTATTCTTATTTTTCGAATGAGCACAGGTGGGAATTAAGAGAAAAATTCATTGTCTAAGAGGATACCTCCATGGAAGAGTGGAAGGTGAGGCAAACATGATACCTACTACCCCACAGAAACCTGCTGGAAACGTGGAAGGTAAAAGGCTAAATTAATTTTTGACCTGAAACAAACAAACAAAAAAACTAGATTTTAACAAATTTTGATTAGAATTTAAATGTATGCCAAAAAATGACATAGAGAGTTGCTGTAGCATGCCACAGATATTAGCACAAAATATTATTACTCAGGTATGAAACACAGGTCTAAGACTAAATTTGTGTTCAGTAATACATTGGTTCATCCACTACCGATGTACTGGGTGTTCACTTCAGTCCAGACATTGTGCAATGCATTGAATACACAAAAAAAAGAGTTTAAATTTAATAGCATTTAATAAGAGTTTAAAGTTCAAAGGTGTTCAAATATCTATCAATTGTTATTCATGTTTTGAAAGGAATACGCCTGCTAAGAGACATAATTTGAGACGAGTCAAATGTCACTCTTTCAAGGGAAGCCAGTATTTAAATTTCAAATGCATGTACAAATTATTCAGCAGAAGAAATAAGAAGGGGTAATTTGGACCAAAATAACAGGAAAACATTATATAAGAAATAGGGGAGGTAGGAAGTCTGTTGAGATATACACACATGTACATAAATTAAAGACATCACATCTTAATCACATTAGGCAAATGCATAGCTAAATTCAAGCTTATAAATCGACAAGTGTTTAGATTATAATTATATGCCATGTTCATACAATTAAATTATGAACTATAATTCATGTAGTCACTAACCAGATGTACCTTGCCCATAAAGGTCACTGAGACCACTTTATATTAAATACTGAAGAAAGTGGGAAACCTCTTTCCCAATCTATGCTGTTCTTTAATATGACAAGTTTAAATGATATAGTATCCAAGCTTATACAAATCACACTTCACTCACTGATGTAATACATGCATAGCATATGTGAGGGCATGTGTTCACTCCTCAGTTCGCAAAAAAAAAATAAATTAATAAGATAAAACCTTGCTTTATGAGGGTTTTCATTTTTAAAAAAAGAAAGCATCCATGAATTCCCTTCAAAAAGCTTGTTGCAACTGTCTCTGTTGGTGTCGTGCTGTGGAGGAACGGAGAGAGTAAGTTGTTCTGAGCACAGATGGACAGGAGGACAAGTGAGGCTAAAGGGAAGGTTGAGAGTGTCGCCATGAGAGGAACCTATGCTGAAAGCAGCAGCCTGCACGGCACGTGTGACCTGATCAAAGCCGAGAAAGAGAACAGCTCTTAGACAGAGGTCAGGAATTGAAGTGTATGATCTGTGAGCACAGATGTTTCAACAAGAGGTTGGAAATGAAAAGTTCTGAATAGACAAATTTGATAAGACATTTTGGAATATAGAGAAAAAGCATAAAATTTCACTTTAATAATAACTACCTACTTGTGAATTATTAGTGGAGATGCATGAGCAAAGCAGGATCATAATCTCATGTGTTAAAATATCATCATAATCAATACCCGAAAGGGCGCCAATTACATTTTGTAAAATGGTTTTAGAATGTTAGTAATAATAATAATAAATCAAATGTTTAGCAGGTTTTTCTTCTTTTACCAATAAAGAAGGTAGAAAGCATACAGAAACATGCAATTTAGTATCTCTATTCATATGTCCGTCAAACATTTATATGATGGATAATTTGAGAGAAGGTTCTGCACATAAAACATCAAGTAAACAGTACACTGCTACTACTTATAAGTGACGTTACATGTAACAAACATGATCTTGCCATGAACATAATAAACAGCAAATAAACCATCTGGATTGAGTTCTACTTGGTGTTTTACTTTCATACAAACTCAGTATTTCTTTCATTTCTCTTGGGTTTTTATAACTTAAAGCTTTTAAATCTTGAGCTATGTGCAAGTGATGAAAATAGCCAGTTACTGTGACATTTAAGAATATAAAGTACATCAAATATTATCAAATATCTGTAACATGGTTGTTTATCTACATGTCATAGCATGCATTTGCATAATTATTTTAAGATGAACCTTTAGTACAGCAAATTTTTCCATAGCTAATGCTTTAAGCCATTTTCTTTAATTCATGAAAAGTTGTAGTGGTATTACATTATAAAAAAAGAAAGCAGGATTCTCCACAGTGGAAAGATGGATTTGACCACATGCATTACGTGATATTTTTTCTTAGCCTTCTCTCAAAATTTGTATCATAGTACATCTACTCTGTCGAACTCTCCATCTTTCTCCTTATTAGTGACACCTTGGCAAAATGGCAAAGTGTTTATATCTTCCCAACTATCTCCCTGCTACTGAGAAAACACAGGTAATTGTAGTGATGTTGGCATAGTCCCATGAGAATGTGAATCCAGAGAACAAAAGCACACCTTCCAGAAATCCATTCCTAAATATCCCATCTCCTAGAGCTATGGAATTAATTGATTTTTTTTTTCTCGTGCTACCCTGCCATGATACACATTGCTTGAAGAGTGGAGCTCCTCTGAAATTTCATCCTCAAAATGTAGGAACAGCGAAGAGTGTTTCCTTTAAAGGTTTGATAGGATCCTGCTGCTGGCTGCGGGCCATTCATTTCTCATGACAGAAACCTAAGAAGTCAAGGCAATGAAACCTCAGGCTTCTTTTTTGTCTTTTGCATTCTCCATTCGGGCTCAGGAGTCCTCGTACTCATCTGTCCTTTCTCCTGCTAAGCAACTGTCTACGACTCTGTAAAATCACAGACAGGGGTAATTTTAATTGTGTGGCACAGAATGCATGCAGCCCCAGTTTATGTCTTTGTGTTTGACACCTGCAAACTTTCAATGTTCCCTCAATCGCAAGGGGAAGCCTCAGTCTTCGATTTCATCTTTTCTTTTAGTGTTTTCTATTGAGGCAAAGAAAATGCAATGAATAGCAGCCTGGCTCTTGTGAGTTTGTCTAGTGATAGAAAAAAAATGAGAATGTGGGTTCTTTCTACAGTTCAATAGTGTTTCCTATTGATAACACAACACTTTTTTTCAGAAGAAATTGGCTGAAAGAATAGTATCTTAAGATAAAGGAGACAGAGGCAGAAGAAGTAGAAAGGACATAATAGCATGCTCCCAGGCACAAAAATAATCAATGATTTAAAAATCTGGGAAACGCCTCTAGGATTACTAGTCTGTCCCTCTCTAAGAGGTTTTTTTTTTTCCATTTTTTCCTCCTTATATACATTTACCAGTTTTCTTGCTGAGGCTTATAGATAAGCTTAAATCATGGTGTTAATAGCCTCTTTGGTAAGCCAGTTCTCAGGATAAATATTATTAAAAACATGATAATCATGTTGCATTTTCAATGTCTTTAACACAAACTAGTTCTCAGAGAGCAGGTTAAACTAAATTTATAAAGAATAAAAGGCATATCTATTTACTTTTCAACTAAGCTCTTTGGGATAACTTAGTGACTGACTCAATATCCTATATTAGCTAATTGCTAACTTATTAACTTGAACTAGAATTATATAATTATATAACTGATTTATTTCAGTTAGAGTGGGATATTTTATATCAGTATTGCTTGTGGTTTGGTTCAGTGGAGAAATTCAAACATTATAAAATATTTTATACAATTTATGTGTAAAATAAGGTCTTTTACATTCTTCCTGTATGGAGATATTAACTTCCAGAAAGTGCTGGGCAATTTTAAATAATGATAACATAAATTTTTTGGATAACCTGCCCACGTCTCATCTGAATCCTGTGTTCCTTGTGACTTATAACAAGCAGTGTTCTATGTTTATAAGGTGTAAAACAAAAAGTTTGCTAGGGAGATGGCTCAGAGAATAAAGCACCTGCTGCACAAGTGTGAGTTTGGGTCTCCAATGGTCATGGAAGTCCGATGCTCTAGTACAAGAAAAGTAACCCCAGCACACCTACACACTCAGAGGAAAAAACATGCCACATTTGCAAGGATACACATAGGGCTACAGGATGAGTATGGTGAAGGTTTGAGAGGTAGAACTGGAAAACACATTAAGAAGTAGATTCTGCTTTCATTATATTACTATTGCTGGCAATTTAAATATATATATATTCATTATGACTATACCTTTAAGGTATTAGATATGGCATTTTTAAATTTATTTATTTATTTATTTACAAGCAGAGAGATGGAGCGAAGAGAGACATGGGAAGAGAGAATGGGTGCAGCAGGGCCTCCAGCTGTATGTACCTCTTTCTGCATCTGGCTTTACGTGGTTACTGGGGACTCAAACTCGAGTCATTAGGCTTTGCAGGCAAGTACATTAACTACTAAGCAATCTCTCCAGCCCAACATAGGACATTTTGATAGAAGAAACTCTTTGCTACAGTAAAACGAAAAATCATATTCATCAGCTGATGTTATTATCCTTCTTAATCTACTTTCTTGGCACATCTCCAGTGTTTAATAAAATATAATTATGTACAGTCCACATTTAGTACATCAGATCGCAGGACTTGCTCATCTGTCATAACTGCATCTGCTTTGTCTTCTGTCTCCTATTTTCTCATTCTGATCTCTTTACCCAACATTCATTATAACTTATTGCCAACACATTCTACTCTGTTTCCACAAACTCGAGCCATTTTTAACAGAATCCCACATATAGGTTAGATAGTATAATATTTTTCTTTCTGCATTTATCTCACTTATCATAACACACTTAAGGTTCATCCATATTGTGGCATGTTTTAGACTTCTTCCTTACAAGCTATATGTAAGGAATACATACAGGCTAATTGTAAAAAAATAAAAATAAGCTTATTTTGAAAGATAAAGGAACGGAATAGATATTTCTTCAATAAAAGAAAAAAGGACGGCAGGTATATGAAAACACTCCAGTGCACTAATAATCCAAAAAATTAATTAAAGTCACAATGTGGAGTTATCTCACAAATATTAAGATGACTTCATGAAAAATATGTGAAGTTTTGACAAAAATGAGAATAAGTGATCATTATTTATGATCAGAGAAGAAAATGTAATCCAATGACATCATCATGGAAAATATTATAGAAGCACCTAAAGAAATTGAAAATATACTATAATATGGCCTGTCAACTCCCCTTCTGGGTATATACCACAAATAAAGGAAATTTTCACTACTGATAGCAGTGAAAGCTTTCAGAAATCTCCACCTTACTGCAACATTAGTCACATGAGCCAGGACACAGAACAATGAGGAATTGCTTAACAGCTACATGGAGAAATATCCTCATGTATGCAAATATATGTATGTACTTTTAAAGGGCTCATTTCTAATTCCATAAAATCAGCATAAAGGGTGACGAAGACAACAATATCCACTCACAATTTTCACTCATGAGTGATGCATTATCAAGTGACCATCAATCAGCACACCTGATCTAAAATAGAACATTTTGTTTTCTAACAGAAAATAACTGAGAATCACGTTGAAGTCAATCTCATACAACATTTCCCATGAAAAAGAGTGTTAAGACAATAGTTATAACATTTATTGTTTTATTTCTAGAAATCACCTTATCTATAGCATCCAATGTTTAAATTGATGTTTATATTATTTTTTACTTAGAGTCAGATGACATGAACTTTCTTACATTCTTTTGTAGTTGCAAGTGGCCCTGGCCCACCATATTCTCTCCCTGCCTCCTTCTGCTTCTTTCTTTCTGTGTATTTCTCTCTCTAAAATAAATAAAAGATTATTTTTTGGTTTTTCAAGGTAGGGTCTTACTCTAGCCCAGGCTTACCTAGAATTCAATATGTAGTCTCAGGTTGGTCTCAAACTCATGGTGATCCTCCAACCTCTGCCTCCCTAGTGCAGGGATTAAAGGTGTGCACCACCATGACCAACTAAATAAATATTTTAATTAATTTCTTTTACTTACTGTTTTCCTGCCTTTTTTTACTTTACTTAATTTTCACTGTGTGAACCACTACAACAATGGAAAACATAATACTTTTCTTACCTTTCATACTTTTTTGAAGAGACCATTCATTTATGATTTTTTTTTCTCCTTTCTATTTTATATTCTACACCAGTAGAAAAGTCAGTATATTTGAGCAAAAGGATACTTTTCTATGATATGAAGATTATGATATTTTAAAGTGGCATATATTTCTCACCTCTCAAATTCTGGTATGACACCTCACCACATGGATCTTTGAAACTAAATGGTTTCACATACAGTACATTTCTAGGAAATTCCTTTCCAGATAAATTACTTGAATAAATGATCATATATGTAGCATCATTATGCAATTTTAATGTTTTAAATACATCACACCCTGTCCACTATATATATATATATATATATATATATGATATTTTGAAAGCTAAATATTTAGGCTTATTTGTTGGAATGAGCATTGGAGTAAAAAAGTCCTCCCATATTTAACATTTTGACAAACCTAGCATTGCTATTTTTTATCATTCAAGATTAATTGTTCTTCTCTCATAATATTAATCTTAGTGCCCAGTATTACTCCATGTATCATTCAGTGATTTTCTTAAAACTAAACAGCTGATTAATAGTAGAACCAAACCCAAAACCTAAAATTTAAATATTTGATCTCCTCCATATAGTTCCCTGTATTAGGTATTTTGCTGTATCATTAAGTTAAAATATGCTACTATTTCTAAACAATGACTACTTATGTTATCTGTAAGGACTATGTAAGAAAAGTTTCATTATCTTTCAATCCACAATAGAAAACAGGCTTGACCAACACCATTAATATTTTACACTTAGGGTGGAAATCAGTCTCCTCTATAAGAACATACAGGGATTGTCTTTCATACATAGCATCTTATCCACGTTTATTTTACAGCAAATTCAGTTATCATGAAATCTGATGGCTTTAAATTGCTAAAACTCTCACCTTAGTAAGGTGTACAAAAAATGTAGAAAAATATACAAAAACTCCATTTCCAGTTATTAGGTGGATTTTGGAACCAAACTTATTCTTAAAATATTTATGCAAGAGGAATTCATGCACCAATTAAAGAATCAATAGTAACACGAAACTGTATTTCATTGTCAACTAGAAAGTGTCAAATATTAGAAATGTCCAATGAAAAATCTGTAAAATTGTTCACAATGGTTGTACATTTCTCTCTCCCTGCACATCCCACATTAAATTAGACTTTATCTTTCATCAATTAAATTCTCTTTGTGCTATTTAATACTGGAAATGAAATGACCACAGTAAAATATGTAAGTAAACACATATAGAAATTTCTTTAAGTCTTAGGGTATTCTTGATCATTTTACACACACTGGTACATACTAACAAGATCACATTAGAGAACAAGTAACATTTCAATTTTGCCTTAGGTTTTTTTTTATTTTATTTATTCATTTTCAAGCAAAGAGGAAAGAGAGACAGAGACAGAGAGAAAGAGAGAGAGAGAGAGAGAGAGAGAGAGAGAGAGAGAGAGAGAGAGAGAGAAAACCAGGGCCACCTCCATGTGAGTCTGGCTTATGTGGGTACTGGGGAATTGAACCCGGGGCCTTAGGCACTAGAGGCAAGTGCCTTAACCGCTGAGCCATCTCTCCAGCCCGCTATAGGATTTTAACATAAGTAAGATGTTAAACTTTCATAAAATCACACTCTCAGTCATTTAACTTAAATTACAAGTAGACACTCTTACATTAAGGTAGCTGTTTTTAAACATTGAAGACTCAAGATTCTATTTTCAGAATTTAAATATCAAAAGAAATTAAAATTTTATTCTTTGAATTTGAAGATAATATTTATATTTTCTACTAGACATATTTTCAGATTTTACTGCATGCTTCAATAGAAAAGATCTCAGATAAGATAATATTTTCATTCACAGTCCTTTACTTCATCTATATTATACTTGTCTTATGACCATGGCATTCATTATATAAAGAAATAGAAAGTCTTTAAATTGAAACTAATTCCCTTCCCAACCATATACATACATTCTTTTAAATGTGAATATTAAAGCTTCAAGACTAACTTGCAAAAATGATGTTATACCAGAAAAATCAGCAATATTAAAGCTGCCTTCCACTGCATTGCATGATGTTGATGCTATTTTTATCTTGTAAAATCTACTGAAAAATGTTTTGTGTGCTCTACATCAAGGTTAAAAGAATTTCCATTATTCTGTTAAACATATATAAACTTCAGCTCAGATACAATGATGACTAAATGCTATTATAGGCTCAAATGTGTTCTCATTACTTCCTTTGTTTTGTTATCAAAAGTTCTAATGTCTTTATCCTACAGTAGACCCTGATTCAAAATTTACCGAATTTTTCCACTATGCTGTAAGGTTTCAGCACCCTCATTTCTCATTGGCTTTTATTTCATCAAGTTCCTCAATGCACATATTTTTAAACTGGAAAAAGAAAGAAAACCTTTCAATTGATGCAGAAAGCATACTAACATGAAAAATGGGTAATTGTATTTCTTAACAAATGTACAGGAGACAATCACTTTTATCTTTTTCCTTAATTGGTAGTGATAATTGAAAAGCTTCCACGGATTGTGGATGAAGGTCATTCATTTAGAGTGTTTCACATGTACTAAGCCATGGGTTCAGTCCTTAGTTCCTCATAAAACAGCCATGGTGCCACATGCCTGTTACCCCAGGACTGGGGAGATGGGCCAGGATGGTCAAAAGTTCAAAGTTATATTCAGCTGCACAGAGAATTGGAAGTCTTCCTGGACTTGTGGAGACCATGTCTCAAAATAGCAATAAAATATTAAAAGAATAAAATCTTCCCAAATTTCTTAAATGAAATTTTTCAAAAGTAAATATTTATAAATTTATTTGTTGAGTGCATACTAAGTTCATTGACAAAGAGTTCACATATAGCACTTAAGTTCTCCAGTTTTTGATATGAGAATATGGGCATAGCATTTTCCTATGGGCTAATATAATTGAATCTTAAATTTTCTCATATTAACAACAATGTTTTACAGATAATCAATTACATCCTAATCTTAATTTGAACACATACAAAAATAATTAAAACATTTCATTGTTTAAAAAGTACCAAATACAAAATATTATGACATAGAAACTTGGAGAAATGGATCCTAATTACATCATTGTATTAGTTTAGAGTTGAACACTTCAAGTCTTTGTGTAAACATTTAATAATGTTTATGGTGAGTATGTGAAAATAGCATTTCTGTGTGGATTGTTCCAAATCTAAATGATACTATTTTGTCACTTCTTCAGGGCTCTCACAATATGCTCATCAATAATTCATGATATTTGCGCTGGCTTTCAAGGAAGTGGTTACTTTAGTGTCCAGAACTCTCCCTTACTCTGCACACAGTATCAATAGAAGATGGACATTGAACTAGCAGAAGATCATGTTAAACTGATTTTTTAATATAGGGTTTCAATTTTCACACTTTGGCATTCTTCTTACTAAAAAATAAAGATAATCAGAAATATCTAATGGGTACTTCCTTATTTATCAAGATATAAGGGGTTGTAATTAAACTAACTTATATCTTTTAGAAAATATTGTAGAGTTACATTTCAGTTTAACGCAAAATGTCAAAAGAAAAACCTAACAGGTTAAGGAACTTTTATGTTACCAGAAATATTTGGAAGACCTTAAATCCATTCAGGTATCCAAATATCTTTCTCATATTTAATGAGCATGAGATACCAGTTAAACCAAAATGTCTTTCAGATAATAAGAACTTGTCTTAAAGAACTTGTTCACTTGTGTTTTCTGACAAATATTAATTTTACTCACCAGGAATGAATTTTGTGTATTATTCTGTATTTTAGAAGCTGATACAATAGCATCACATCAAGTATTACAACAATTTAAGTATATTCTTCTATAAAACTAGAATGGGAGATCTTAAGAGAATGAGAGTTTTGGAGCACTTGAAATATTGCCTCTATATTTGATTTAAAAATAGGAATAAATGTTTTAAATTAAAAATTTACTTTCAAGTATAAAACTTGATATTTTAGAAGCTAAAGAAGAAATGTTATATATTTAAAAGTAAATTTCTCATTATCAAAAGCTTCTGTAAGATTGGAATATTTGAATATATATATATATGAAAATACCTGGTTGTGACTTAGATTCCTTATGAGACATGATGACTCTGTTATATTATTGCCACAAGAATCCCTCTGTTTTTGAACCTCTGAGTGGATATTTCTGATAATATTATAAATTCCAAAGTCAGGGAAGATGTAATCACACTTTACCACCAATGTGATCGGAAAAGTTCTTCCTCAACCTGATGTACTATAGTTACAACTGGATGACAATAGAAGACACAATATTCTTGTGAGACATTTAGAAACCACAAAATAATATGGATTAGATTCCTATACATTTCTACAATGTTTGTATATAGAATTATAATTTTATATTTAATTACCAGGGAACTATTCCTCAACAAACAAATAAATCAACCCCTTTTATCTTCCTCATTGCTTATAATCCAGGTGCTCAGAATTTGGATAAAGTTCATAATAATGTCTGTTATTCAATCATAACAAGGCTCATATTCCCTAATAACTAGAAAAGATTCAAGACTTCTGTCAGATATTTTAAGAGAAAATACTAGTAAATGAACTAAATAAAAAGCAGTAATACAAGACAATAGGACCCTTGGATATTTGTGGATTTTTAAGAGGCCAGTGATTGAAATACAGAAAAAAAATCAGATTTACTATTGTGTTCTCAAATGCACATAATGAAACATTTTTGGATATGATTAAAAATGACAGTGACCCAATGAATTTCAGGCTGAGAACCACATTTTAAAGATGGATATGAATGATAATTTTCAAATTATTTTATATTTAAGAAAATATAGGGTCATGGTTTATTTCTACAGAATAAGATGCTTCTGCGTTTTTCGTAATGCATTTAGGAACTATTTGAAGTTCTATTTTTCTGCACTGAAGAAGACAAGTTTGTTCATTATTTGACTTGCTGTTTAGGCTTGTGAGATAGTGTAGAAGAGTTTATCTTTTTTGCTAGAAGTAGAATATATAGTACTTTGGAATATGAAATTATAAATTTTCCATTTTAATTCATGGGCTTGACAAGGGTATAAATTACCTCTGATTAAAATTTTTGAACATATAAAGCAAGAAAAGTTAGTCTTTGAAGATCTAGTTCATGGAATTTAGAACTACAGAAATAATTTTATGAGACTGTAAGTATAAACTATATCTAAAAAGTAAATATATATACATCTAAAATTATCTTTCTAAACACTGTATAAAATAACACAATTGATTGTATTTATTTTAAATGAAAATTGTTCAAGAGTCTCTCAAAAACTGAAAAAAAATCTCATTCATGAAAACCTTCCAGTAATATAAATTGGAACATGCAAAACCCTTGGAAGAGGAGGGAGATTAGACATAGTCTAAAATAGGTTTTAATCCAAAACTTACATGTCTAGCAGTTTTATAGACTTCATTGCCTTTTAAGTGAACTAGCCTCTAACGTGTTGTTATTGTTACAGTTTGTCAGAAAATAGACCTGCAGGGGTTCCACTGCTAGGAGCTTCCAACCAGATTCCTTCTGCTCTAAAGTGTTAAATTCAGGGAACATAGGAACATAGCATGAACACGAGTCTGAACACACCATGTCAGAAACACAATACTCCCTCCTCCTAGCTTTCTATCTTCAGGAATAAGGAAGACACATAAATGCAAATTCTTGAACTGTGTGATTTGAGAGACTAGTATAAAGGCATATATCTGTTTAAATTAAGAGAATCTGCCAACCTCTTAGTAACAATGATTAAAAATATGCTTGTAGGTTATTGCTTTTAATCCCAGCACTTGGGATGCAGAGGTAGGAGGATTACTGTGAGTTCAAGGCCACCCTGAGACTACATAGTGAATTTCAGGTCAGCCTGGGTTAAAGCAAGACCCTACCTCAAAAAAATAATAATAATAAAAATGTATGGTATAAAAAGGTTCAGAAAATCATACTATTTAAAATATCTGAAGCTACATTAAAATTCTAGAATAGTTGTTGATAGATTAGAGGGTCACTAGTCTATTATAAAATTTTTGCTTTTGCCAGGCATGGTTGTTCATGCCTTTAATTCCAGCACTCAGGAGTCCTAGTAGGAGGATTGTTGTGGGTTTGCAGCCAGCCTGATCAACAAACTTAGTTTAAATTAAGTCTCGGCTAGTATGAGACCCTGTCTCAAATACCACCCCCACCAATTGCTTTGGCCACGCTAACACACATAACAAAATTATTTGCACACTATCATTGACAATTAGACAAGTTTTCATCATACTTTAATCTTTACAAAAATGTCTGTCTGGTAAACAAGAAGGCAATTACCACAGGGACTTGCCCAACACATGGTTCCCTTGCTTTCTTCATCTGGCCAGCCCTCTGCACTTTACTGACACCCTCTGGTCCTAATTGCTAAGTTAGCTTTCAAAGCAAACCATATTTCAACCTGCTACCTGGATAGTAGTGAATGTTCCCTAAAGAGAGAGAGAGTGAGGGAGAGAGAGAAAAAATATTAAAGAACTACATATATGTATTTTAGCAAAAGCTGTTCAATCTTTAATATATGATTGAATAAATTTACATAAACAACACTTCTGAAATGATTATAAATGAATATAGCCTATGCAAATGATTTTATTTTAATTCTTCTCTCTGAGTTACCTATCTAGTAACTATTTGTTTCAGACCATGTAATACATGAATTGTGCCATCAGAAATGTCTTGGCATGCAAGGTATCCATTCAAAATTCCACAACTCCTAGTTTTCAGTTGCCTGCCCAAAAAATTCTACAGAGCACAGAACCTTGTAAATTATAGCTAGCATCTAGCATTTAGTTCAACATTGAAAGAATCCTCTTTTTAGGACTTTAAGCATCATGTCTTTCTATCTACATATCTATTGGATCTGGAAAAAAGTTAAAACAATACTTTGTATATCTTCCTTTGTTAATTTTCTGAAGTTTTTTAAAGAGAATAATGTAAGGATTCCATCAATACCCAAAACCTTGACCTAAACATTCACTAATTTACAACCTCCTTTCCTTTCATTCCCACCTTTCAGATAAGTTACTTTGAAAATTCTATTTTTTATTTCACATTTTGTTTTTTCACTGCTGTCTCTGAAATGTGTGTATTCTTTTCTTAGATTTAGTACATGTGTTCCATGAGGTCTCTCTCTCTCTCTCTCTCTCTCTCTCTCTCTCTCTCTCTCTCTCTCTCTCTCTCTCTCTCTGTCTTTAATCATTTGACAATAATCTTACATAGTCCAGTCTTTTGGATTTTTCCCATTTGATCAGTGTGAATACATGCCAGTCAACTTTAAGTCTGAATACATGGTTCCACATAGAATTGAAAATGATTTAAGCATTAACTGGGGAAATGGGCAAAGAAACCTGTGTGAGCTGCTCAACATTGACAACTGGAACTTTGATGGAATAATCGTCCAATGAAGGCATGTGCAGTACATGTCCAGTGGCAGGAGCAGTGGTAATGAACTTCCTCCAGCTGTGAGGATTGTCTTTTGTAGATACAAGGCAACTCAACAGCAACTGATGTTTCCATTATTAGTTTTCATTTGACTCAATGATAGTCTCAGAAGCTGCCTTCCTAATGAATACTGCCTTTTTCCTTCTCCCTTTCATGGGTGAGTTTCAAAATCAGAGCAAAATCTGACACCTTTTTACATTATTCTTTTTTCCTTTATAGAAATAAGCAAATGCATTACACATAGGGGACCACTGCACATACAACAGTAGGAAAGTTTTCTACTTCAAATCCTCCTTCAACATACCACACTGACCTGCAGTTTTCATGATAACAAAGTTAGAAGATGCTCAGCAAAATAAATCTAAAATATGCAACAAATTCTTTTTGAAATGAAATCAGTTTTAAACAACTTAAAAATTTTCAAATTGCCATAGCACTACTTAGCTTACTGTACATCACATGTGTAGAGGAATAGTCTTGTTTTCCTGATAAAAGAATTTGTGGACATGTTTTCATATTTTTCATCTGTCACATTCTTATACACAACACATAGGAAAATACCCTCAGCATAGTACAAGACACCATTTTTCCAGTTTCCCAAACTTCGTAGAACTCTACTTACACAGCATCTCTAGTGAATCTTAACAAGTTATTGCAACACCAGATACTTAGTTATTTGGGGCTTTTTCCACAAGAGCGTATAGCTCAGCCCATAAGGTGTGAAGTCCATACCTGGGAACCCTATCCTATTTTTCTGAAGTTTGATTTTTTTTTTTTTGTAGTAAGATTAATTCTCTTTGCCACTAAATCATGTATATTTATGTTTTAACTTTAATTTGGGGTGCCCTCATAACATATACAAATAGATAATATTTGCTTTTGCTTCAACTTTTCGACCTAAAAAAAAACCCAGTAGAGAAAACTCAATAACATTGTTGCCTCCTTTACACAGGTTTCATCTTCCAGTTTTTACAGGCTGGCACCATCGCAAGAAGACGGATGGCTTTGCAGAAAGGAATGTGTCAAAAACCCTAAGTGGCTGAGAGATGAAGCACACATTTCCAGAAAGCAGTCAGCGGCTAAGGAATGTCCAGCACTTACCCATGAGATGCCAGGCTCCTCTGTCCTTCCTCGGTGACACTCAGTGCCTGCCACCCATCCTCCTGCCCTGGGCACAGTTCAGAAGGAACCGTCCAAGCGGGTGCCCCTAGCAGCCTGTAGCACCAGAGGATCGCGGAGTTTGGAGTCATTCAGAGGCGATCCTCCATCCTGCCCAGCCTCTCCCAGAAGACAGGACGCAGGTAAGGCATCCTTTCCTTTCCGCCCGGAGCTTTAATGGCACTTGGTGGCTGCGTGCTCGCAGTAGCGCTCCCCCACTCGACTTGGTGGGCAGGGGCGGCAGGTGCGCCTCCTCCTCGGCGGGCGTGTTTGGGGCTCGCGGGTTTCCTCCAATGCGCCCGCGCGCCCCGCGCCCGCCGTGCGCCCTCACTGGCTGTGCGCTCCTCCCGGGGCGCCCCGCCCGCCCCCCGCGCGGTCACCGCGGCGGGCAAGGCTGGCAGAGCTCGGCCCCCGGAGCTCGGGCTGAGTGTCTTCAAGCAGGGCTTCTCGCCTCCCCTCTCTGATCCATCAGGGTCCCCCCTTCCTCCCCATGTCCGGGGGTGGGGGCTGGCTCCCGGGCGTCTCTGCTGCTTGGCCACCTCTCCGTGTTTAGCATGAGCTGGAGGAAGGACGCAGGGTCCCTTGTAGGCTGGCAGGCAGGCTGCTGTGGCTCCCCATTCCCAAGCTGGGGCTGACATCCCCGCCAGCCCGGTCCAACCTAGTCACACACCGGTGGGATTCACAGCGGATTATGCACTTTGGAGAATTTTCTTAGGGAAGGACTTCTCTCTTTTTGTGTGTACACTTGTGAGTTTCAGCTGTGATGAATGGGCTGGGGTGGTGCCGGTCCATCCAGTCAGTCCTAGAAAACCTGAGGGAAGGGGGGGTTAAGCCTCAGACAGCTGTGCTTTTTTCCTGAATTTTTAGATCACAAGGCCAGTTATGGGGGTCGGGGTTGGGGGAGCACAGTAAATCCAGGTTGTCAGCTTGAGTGTCATTGTGCTGGCAGACTCCACCTTCCCTTTCTGTCTTTGAATCATTCCCCACTTCCTTCTGTTTGTCTGGTGCTAATGGAGCGTTTGTTAAATAAATTATATTGCGTTACTTTTGTGATACATTTCCATGAAAAATGCGGTTTGCACCTGTCTGTGACGGCGGGGAAGTCCCACGCACGGGCGTCTGTTTCCCTGTGTCTGTTCTCGGAACTCCAAGGGAGCCTCGGGCTGCACCTGCGTGGATGCTGCCCTCCACGTGTGTGCATCCAGCCTGACCCTGCACTGCGCGGATCGTAGGCTCACTTAATCCCCCAATGGGGGCTGAATGGCTGTAATTGGCGAGGAGAAAACAGCCTGTAGCTGGAAGACCGCTGCCACTAGCTTTGGGTTCTAGCTCTTGCAGCTTTTCTGGTGATTAAAATCAGCGCCAGCCTTCCTTGGCTAGTCTCATTCATCCACGGTGCCTGTACAAATTCCTAGTCTACTTTAATGGCTACCCTCAGGATCCAAGATGATTTTCTGTTCTACAGCAAGACAAATTTGCGTGTTCCCATTTAATGCTTCTCTACCCTTCCATACTTTTTATTTTCTTCTTCCCGCTTTCCAGTAATTAGGTTATTTCCTTTATGTGATAACTGAGGAATTGTGGGGATTCCAGCTCTCTGGGCTGTTTCTCTGCTTCACTGGCTCCTCTCCCGTGCCAGGCTGTTAGCACACAGAGACCATCACCAGGGTTTTAGAAGTCCTTTAACTATATTGCAAAAGTGTTCCAAAATCTAAGAGCTTTAAAGCTGTTTTTTTTTTTTATTGCACAATGAGGTTTTTGTCTTAAATGTTTTCTAGAATTGAACACATACAGCCTTAAGGTGAGTGACTAAGTGAGTCTGCTGGTACTTTTCTTATTCTCCCCAGAATAGCTATTGCACATGGTTTTCATGGCTTGGGCTTTTTGAGTTATTAGATCCTCTATTTCATAGAGCTGCTTTTAATAGCCTTGATCCAGAAAGGATGAACGTTGGCTTATAGAAATCTATTAAAAAGTGAATAATAAATAAATACAGGCCAATAAAATTAAGGGTAAAGAAATACTAGAGGAGATGTGGTGAAGCCAGGAAGAAGAAATAGAGAAAATTTCCTCAGTCATTTTAAGATTACCCTATTTACCATTGAAATTGCTAGCAACCAATGCAGAGAAGGAAACACTACCAGCTACACTATTCATGGTGAATCACCCACAGTCAATGTGAACAGAAAAAACCTACCTATCAAATGATGGAGTTGATCGAGATTTGGTGGCACATGTCTGTAATCTCAGTCCTAGAAGGCTGAGGCAAGAGGATAGCAAATTCAAGACCAGCCTGGGCTACACACCCAGACTCAGTCTATTAAATGGAGCTTGCATGTAGATTTGCTATTTCCTTCTTTTAAATCAAAGAATTTTAAGGCTTTTGGTGTTTTACCTCTGTAAGGGATGCAGTCCTACCACAAGAACAGGTAGAGGAGTGATTTGGGCATAAGTTTGGTGGTTTTCTGATAAATTTGAGATGGGGAAAGAGATGTTGAGTTTTATTAATTAGGGATGGGAAGATCTCTTTGTGTTTTTTCAAACTGGAAATGTCAACTTCAGGTCACTGCCTGGGGGTGACAAAGTTACATATGACATTTCATCTAAATCTAAAATGACTATACATTTTTTCATTTATTTTATATATTATAATGGTTTAACTTTGTTATACTTTGTAAATAAATTTAATTTAAATTCATGTAATGTATTATTCTATCTAACTTTATCTTTCTTAAAAATTAGCTACCTTGTGACACTCTGTATATTTAAAAAATATTTTGTTTGGAAAGTCAAAATTGCTTAGGCTAGTACATTCTTGATTTGTTTGTTTGTTTTTTCACTATGTAGTCTAAGGGTGTTCTTGAACTTATGGTGATTCTCCTAACTCTGCCTCCCATGTCCCAAGTGCTGGGATCACAGGTATGTGCCACTGAGCGTGGCCAGACTTGCACATACTTATGTCCTATATCCACAGGATTAAAATATAAGTCATTGTCTTAAATCAGAAGAACAGCAGTGTTCAAAAAATCTACTTGTGGGAGTTCTGCCAAAAAGTCAACCTCATGCTTTCCTAGTACCTATAGATTTTTGTTTCCATCACCATCACTGATGTTCTATTATTGTCAAATGAAAGTGGCATTTTTAAGCTATGGTCTTGACATAAGATGTATCTTTACAAGACATGGAGCTGTTTATGCTCCTTATCAAATCTCAATGTGGCTTCTTTAATAAAATAAGATTAAAAGAACACATTTGATAATGCCAGTGGCAATTTGGAATGGACCAGCCAATTCTCGAAGTTGATAAAACTACCCTGTGAGTGAATGAACACTATTGCTTTATGGGGATGAGTGTTTCAGCACGTGATTGTCCTCTGCTAAATTATCAGGCTTTTCACCTATCTCATCTTGCTGTCTAACAACCTTTGACTTCATCACTGTACCTACTGCACTGCGGCAGGAGCATGCGCTTGCCTCTAAATGTTGGCCTTATTTACCTTACAGATATTTTTTTCTTTAAGACTCCTTTCTCTTCCTGTCCCCTGTGCTCTTGAAACATTCTACAATTGGGTTAATAGATCTCATTATCTTATCACCAAATGGTACTACAGAAGTTAGTAAGCACACCAATATTCAACTGATCATCTAGGTCCATCTACTGAATCAGCTGCTTTGCCTACCTGTGAGAGCTACTTTCGCTATGCACATTTTCAACAGGGTGGTTGTAGTCTTCTATGGAATATTAACCCTGGAACAGAAAAGCATGCAAGTAAAAATAAAATTAACAAATTTAAATCTCTCATTGTGAGTTTGCAGCAGTATCTGCTATAAATATTAAATAAAGCATGAAGGATCACAAGTCAACTTTAATTTGAAAAAATATTGATGATTTTAACTTCTATTTGTGTTTCCATTGGCATTATTTTTGCTAATTATAGCTATTTTGTGAAAGCAAAAATAACCATATGTTATTCATATTTAGGAAGTACCTAGTTAATCTAACTGCTGCTTGGCCAAACACACTGAAGAGTAAGTAACACGACCAGTACTAGATGTGATGGACAAGCCCTAATGCCAGAGACTGAGTGACATGTCACCAATTTTTGCTTTTCCAGGAATCAAAGATGGAATCTCTTCTGGGTTGGATCCATGGACATGCTCTGAGACATCTTGATCTAACAGAAGCATCTCTCCTGGGGAAGAACAAAAGCAGTGATAATAAGATCCTGTAAAGTTGGAGAAAATGTTCACAAATTAGAACTTTGAGGTTTGCTTGTGACTTTTCACCAAGTAATTTCCTTAACTAGTTTAATACATTTTTCTTTAGACATTGACTTTTTGTTGGTTTTGAGACAGCATCTGACCTATTGGGCTGACCTTGCAAGTCCTAAATTGCCCAGCCTGGCCTGAATTTCATAATCCTCTTGCTTCAGCCTTCCAAATGCTAGGATTACAGGTGTGTGTGTGTGTGTGTGTGTGTGTGTGTGTGTGTGTGTGTGTCACAATGCCCAGACAAGACATTTAGATTTATAGATGTCCCTGGTTTATCATTAGATTATCATCATAATCTTACCACATCAAGCTGTTTCTATAAAATAAGAGAAACTTGGATGAATACACTTTTGACTAGATAGCCTGCCAAGTAGTCTGGTTCTTCACCAGTCTTCTCCACCTGGGGTCAAGGTCCCTCATGGTTTCCCACCTCATCTAATTTTGGTATCTGATGTTGAAGAGTTGCCATGGTTGTGGCACACTAGACTGACACTCTCTCTTTTTCCCTCTGTCTCTGTCTCTCTCTTTCCAAAACAATTACCGGATTCACTTGATCTTTTGGTCCTACATCACGAAAACCTTCCTCAAAAAGAATTCTGCTCAATCCTCTACCCATTTATACGCTATCCATTCCCTGTCTTATCCACCTCTTGACCCACATTTTCATAATTTATGTTTATAATTAATTCCCTTTACAAAGTTTATTCTAGCCTTTATGAACTAAAAGTGTGCGATTCTTATGGACCAGAGAATAAATCTCCCTTTCTCTGCTTCATTCTGTACTTCAGTTCTGTTTTTCAATAGCTACTGCACAAGTAGAAAGTCTTCCCTCAAGACCCACTGTACAAAGAGATTGTAAAACAGGCAGAATGTTTTCACCTATTTTTTGTTGCTTAATGTACATGTAGTTTCCCGTAGGTTTCGCTAGATGGCACTCACGTTCTAATTAGCAATGTCATTTAAGTTCTGTCCCAGGGACTTTCTGACTTTTTAGGGGACTGTAAGGAACCCTAAATTATAAAATGATACTTTAAGAAGATCATTCACCTAATTTTGCATGCATAGTATATTAAATGCATTAATGAATTGCAAAATGTAAACCTGTTCAGAGGCGACCTTTCACTCCGTTTGTGTTATAGCACCTATTTTTGTCACTGAGGTCTAAAGATGTACTAGACATTAAATTAGACATGCATTAGATGAACTGTCCCATTAATGACCGAAATGAAATTCAAAGTCATGTTGATTGAACGCACTTTTTCTTCTTGACCATTTCACTGAATCTATCCTCATTCTACACCAATGAGATTCCCCTAAGAAAAGTTGTGCTAAAGTCACGTACACCAGGACCTAATGTAAAAAGAAATAAGTAACTGGAAAATATTTAGAGAGAAAGTGTTTTCACTAGCAACTTTCTTTCAGGTATATAATGAATTTTGAATAATCTTCCTTTACATTATTTTATATCTGCTCCCAGTCTCCCCTCCCTTGAATCCTTTCTCTCATCTAACTAGTCCCATTTACAGTTGGATATGTTCATTCCTTGCTCCATCATTTATGTTGGTATTCACTCCTTTACCCAGGCTGACCTCGAACCCACTTCAATCCAAAGACCTTAGCTTCCCAGTTGTTGGGAATACACGTGTGTATCAATGCACATGGAAGATTAATTAATTAATTTTGTGTTATTTTTCTTCTTGGTTTGCTTTATTTTTGAGACAGGGTCTTTCTATGTAACAACAGGCTGGCCTTGATCATGCTGTATGTCCCATATTGGTTTAGAAATCATGGTGATCTTCCTGCCTCAGCCTCCTAACTTTTGGGATTACTGACAGATGCTAAAAACAGTCTGCAGATAAATGCATTTAAATAAGAGATTTTAGCAAACTTTTGTGTTCATATACTTAAAAAACTCCTCCACTCTAGTATTCCACCTGAATGACAAATTTCTCAACAACTGACATAGACCAAGTGATGTTTTGGAGGAATGTAAATAGTTTTAGCAATCAATGCTATAATCTTTGGTAGGAATTTCATTTTATTATATCAAATTGATTTACAGTCAATACTATTTATATTCTAATTTTTTGTCATCAGGAGTTATGAAAAACTATTTTTCTGTTATTCGGTCAGCTTCATCTTGGCACTGAGTATTTGGGCTGCTTTCTTTCTACCTAAACCACCATCAGCATCTCATCACTTATGGTTGCTGGTAGGGGAAAAGGTGTGCAGGCTCAGCTGGTAATTGTTCTGATGACACAGAAGACTGCCTCTGCAACAGCGGTGTCGGCTTCGTATGCTGACAATGGGGAAAAAAAAACTTGCTTTGTGTCTGTGAAATCTCAAGATGTAATTTATAAGCCAAGCAAGTACACATTCAACACAAATGTTTTGTGCTTAAATAGCACCTTCCTTGTAAGGATCCCAAGCCCACTTAATATGGCAACCGAAATTAATCAATGTATTATTGTTGTATGACACCTCTTTTATATACATCTTGTTATTTCCTGTTCTACAAACTTTTAAAGACACAGAGGAACCTTAAAGGGTAAACTGCTTTCACTGCAACCTGAGACTAGAGCAATGCGGGTGAATTTCTTATGATGTCAAAGTACAAGAAAGTGTAATTTTGTTATATATTTTAATTGATTATTAATTATCAGCTCACACACAAAGGGTGAACAGTCTTCTTGTAGCAAAAAGACAGACACAATGTCAAGGAAAGCCAAAGGCTGGGGGAGCTGTTCGGCCTTAGGCATTGGTGTTACATGGTACTGCTATCAACCTGGTAGTATTGATCAGAACCCAGCAGCAGATGAGATCATCTCAGAACCCTCAGCAAAGCAACCTGTGATGAGGAAGAAAATGTTGGAAGTGACAGTAGTGAGTGTTCCCATCTCACAGTGAGACTTAATGTCCCCAACAGTGACAGGCCCTGACGTGTGGCAACTCTGCTTGTTTTACAGGGTGAATCAGCACAATTCATGTGACATGAGCGATTTCATTAGAGAAAACTGTATGTTAGACCAGAAGTCCGAAAATAGTCACAGAAAAGTCACTAAACCAAAACATTTTGGATATTCTAGAAATTACACTTTAACATAAGACAGGAAAACACTTTAGTTTTCTGGTCATTAAAACAACGACAACAAGGGTATTTGACAGCATTTTTATGCTGCCGAGATGACTCGGTGGATAAAGCATTTGTCGTGAAAGCAAGAGTACCTGAGTTCCCTGAGTCGTCCAGATGACCCATGGAGGAGGTTATCCAGTTGAGGGGGGAGGGGAGGGCAGTGGGGAATTGGGGATAACAACTCATTGTTTGCCCACTAAATGTTGTAACTCATTATGGACAATAAAAATATTTATTAAAAAAAAAAAAAGAGTACCTGAGTTCAGATCACTGTTCCTGTGGAAAGGTCAGAGTGTCTCCCAGGAGAAGGGAGCTGGAGGCCAGCCAGCCTGCCAACTGCAATGGTGAAGAACACTGAGAAACAGAGACCCTGCCTCCCAAGAGTAGGAACTGAGAACCAGCACCCAGGCTTATCCTCTGATCTCTCTCTGTATGTGCTCTGTGGCATGTGAAGGTATACACGCACACACACACACACACACACACACACACACACACACACACGTGAACTCTCTCTCTCTCTCTCCACCACCACCACCACCACCACCACCACCACCAACACTCAAAAGAGGAAAGAAAATTAAACTTATTCTCAATTCATGGGAGACTCAATGAAAGTTAGTACTCTGGAGTCAATTCCCAGTCTGGCCACCACCTCTTCCTTCTGGGTCTGATTTGCATTTTCTAGATCCTTTAGGTCTGTTTACATTGCGGGGGGCACATGTCACAGTCATGCTTTTATGTTTACAAAGCTACATGTAGTCACTACTGGCCATAGGCACAGGAATGAGACTAGAGAGAGCTTGATATTCTTTGGTTTATACAACCAGGTCAACAAGATGATCCACCCATTCTACTGTGTGGGTTGGAACAAAACAGGAGCTCTTACTTGTTCAAATTCAGCATGTTTATCTGAAATAGAATATATATTGAAGAGATAGATAATGAGTTCAGTTTTGGATGTGGTCATATCGTTTAAACAGTACACCGCTTGTCACAGCGAATATTAAATATCTATCAGTAACAATCTAAGACTGGTCTGAAAGTAGTCAGGGAGAGTTGGCAGCGGGTAGGAAGAATAGACAAGATTTTACTTTTTGAATAATGGCTTGGGAAAAGGTCACAGCCAATTGCAGAATTTTTAAGAAGATTCCATTTTAGCATCAAAGAGAAGAATCAAGAGTGGAGACAGAAGGCAGTGCCATTTAAATGGGAACAGAGCCACTTAAAAAGACGTCAGGAAAGCTAGAGCAGGAGAGGACTTGACAATGAAAAACCTGCATAGATGTGTCAAATTCAAGGATGTTAAGTAAGGGAGGAATGGAAAATTGATTTTCCATAAGGTAGACAGGAAACTGGGTGTACAGGTAGGTAAGTTACCGTTGTGAAAATGCCACAAAAGCAATGAATTTTATGGAAAGGAAGTTCACCGAAATGTTGGTCTACTTGATTAATATAAAGAAAGTGATTGGAAGATTATAAGTAGCAGTCCACTGATTCATGCCACTGTCTTCCCTTGGCTGACTGTCACTTGTGGTGAGTGGTGAGCTTTTTGTGGTTTAGTTTCAGTTCTCTTTCCCAGAGGCAATTTTGTGGAATGACTTATCTGTTTTTCTTTTCTCTTACTGTTTTCCTGAGAGGAAGTCTCATAAATTAAATTTCTACTACACAGTCTATACATAAAATTGGCAAATATATTATTCAAACAGACATATGCATATGCAAATAGTGTTTCACTGACCTATTTTAAGAATGATTTATTTGGGGGATATGGGGAGATGGATCTGCAGTACAAGGCGTTTGCTTGCAAAACCTGCTAGCCCAGGTTCAATTACCCAGTACTCATGTAAAGACAGGTGCAAAAAATGGGCATATGTCTTGAGTTAGTTGGTGGTGGCCAGAGGCCCTTGAATGTCTGATTATCATGCTTTTACCTCCAGAGTGGTGGGATTACAGTAGAGTTGAGAGAGGTACTATGAACATTTAAAGACCAAATGTAAGGCCAGGGAATTTTTATTTATTTGCATATTTATACTGATTAAAATGATTTTCTTGAATAAAATCTACTTACCATCAATCATGTTTTGTTTCTTTATTAACAACATAAACAATTGTACCTAAAATACATTGTGACATTCTTAATTATAAAACGCTATCTGGTATATGTCCCTTGTCACTAAAGATTAGTATCACGAATACTAAAATTTGAAGTTCAAATCAGACCCTCTCAGTGGGAGAGAACTCATAACTAGTATTGAGAACCAAGTCAAAATCCTATGGGTAGGAAGGCCATAGACGAGAAAGAGACACTCTTACTGGTCTTTGGCCAAGAATAGTGAATGGCAGCAAATTCAGGAAGAGCCAGGATACATAAATACAACATAAAAAGAGAATAGACTCCCTAGTATGAGCCACCTCTAGCATACCTACTTGGGTTTAGGAGACACGAGAGAAGAATTCCAATAGTACTGCTCTCACTGCTGGCCTGATAAACCAGCTCCAGAGAGATGGAAATAAACATGGAGGACACTTAATACTCATCAATGTAGAAATCCAGAGGTTCTAGAAAGCTCAACACTATAAAATCCCTCAGAGTGTTAAAAGATCCTATGTGAAAGTGGGGTGTTGGAAGGGGAAATAAGATTACCCAAGGAGATTATGACCACATGTGATTATTTCATACAGTAAAGTTCATAATTAATATTTAAAGGTAAAGTTCAACTCACTGTTGATAGATACAAACAACAAAATCTATACAGAATATACAAATTAAAATAAGAATTCTCCACTCAATGTTTACTAAACCGTGAAATAATAAAATGTGAACAAATACCTGTTAAATTGATTATGGATGTTCCAAAACAAATCAATACAAATCTTAAATATTTTCATTAAAAAGACAAATAAACACAAGTTACTTGGGGGAGTTATATAAATATACACAAAAAAAACTATCCTGAAAAAAATTTTTAAAATACTAAAAGTCAATTGGTTGGCTCTAAATTATTATGGAATATACTTGGACATTCTGTAAGTGAATAGTAAAATGTGGACTTCTAAATATTTTATTTCATATATAACAGTATGATTAGAATACATATTTTTATTTTGTACTATGCTTGTAGAAATGAATTCTAATTAGCCCAGCAGCAGCAGATAATAAGATTATTAGCATGTACAAAGTGTGCAGCTGATACAAGCAGCACTAGAAGCAATTAGTTGTGGTAGTTTTTTTTTCCTAAAGAGAAATAGTATCCTAAATACTAATTGATTATGCTAGTCCAATAACTTCAAAGATCACTAAGGACATCATTAAATTAATGCAACCTAAGATCATAAGCACTAAGTAGACAAACTGACTGGATATCAAATTGGTTCATACTGAGATTATTAATATTACATACACAAATATTCATACATATATAGTATATATGTACATTGGGGCGAGTTGATTTATTTGTAATCACTTTTGTTCTTCCTTATTTTTGAGAAACAAACTCACGCTTATTGTATGGATGAGTGGAGCTAGAGAAAATTTTGTGTATTTACTCCTGTGGAAGAGTGAAGTTACAGAGGATTTCTTGCCTTGGTTGTGGCTCATTTACTCCCACAGAAGAGAAATTATCCAATTGTCATTTTGAGTAAATAATCATGAATCACATGCTTTGATCAACTCTGTTTCCAAGTGTACCTAATTCTCTCTATTCCTTTTTGTATTGCTCTTCCATCTTTCTCTCCTATCTATGATTTTAAAATTTTATTTCTAATACATAAAAATGGAAAATGAGATCCAATAATAAGATGACATGGGATATTTTGAAATAAGTGTACATTTCATGATATTTTAATAATATAAGCATATTTATCTCCTCCTACATTTATTAATAAGGTGAAAACACAATCTTTTTCTGGGTTGTTGGTATGTACATTTTCATGTTACCAAATCATAACACTTCAGAACTTCTTATTCCCATCCAAATGTAACTTAATACTGAAAGGCAGATAGCTCCTCCTCCTTCCCCAGGCTTCTGGAAATACCACTCTACACTTAACTTCTAGGGCATAAACTTTTTAAGATTCCACATATGATTATGAGTATGCAATACTTACTGTTTTGTACCTGGATTTTTTTTTTCACTTAACATAATGGTCTCCAGTTTCATCCATAATGACCACAAATAAGGTTATTTCATTATTGTAGTTAGTACCATAGAATTCTATAGAGTGTGTGTGTCACGTTTTCTTTATTTGTTCACCAATAGATGGGCATTGAGATTGCTTTTATTTCTTGGCAATTGTGAATCATGTTCCAGTGATGGGAGTGCAGATATATAGATACACTGAACTGGGATGCCTGGATCAGGTTGCAGTTCTGACTTCAATGTTTTCAGGAAGCTTCATATCATTTGCCAAAATAACTATACTAATTTACACTCTAACCAACAACTCAAAGGATTCATCCTTTGTCTACCTTCGTGCCAATATTAGCCTTTACTGCTCTTGATAATTGGTGTTAATATGGTTATCTTATTATGTTTTTTGTTTGTAACACCTTGATTATTAGAGATGTTGAACATTGTTCATGCATGTATGCACACTATTTTTATGTCTTCTGAAGAGATACTTTTTGATATCTGAAATCATATTTAATTGGGATTGCTTTATCTCTGTATTTGAAGTTTCTTATATATTTTAACATGCTCTCTTATCAAATGTTGTGATGGCTTGATCTAGGCGTCCCCCACAAAAGAATGCGTTCTGAGTGTTCCATCCCCAGCTGATGGCAGCTTGGGTATTGCAACATTTTTGAACCTGTGATGTTGGGGGTGGGTAGGCTTATGGGGGTTATAGCCTGCTTCCCCTTGCCAGTGTTTGGCCCACCTCCTTGATGCTGTTTGCAGTGCTGTGGCAGAGGTGATGTCCACTCTCTGCTCATGTGGTCATTTTCCCTGCCATTATGGAACTTTCCCTCGAGTCTGTAAGCCAAAATAAACACATTCCTCCACAAGCTGTTGTGTTTTTTTTTTTGTAGCAGCAACAAGAAAGTTGACTAAAACAAATGTACACTAAAAATTTTCTTCCATTCTTTACATAGACTTTGCAGTCTGTTGAAGAGCAAACACACATATGGGTGTGTGTGTGTGTGTGTGTGTGTGTGTGTGGTGTGTGTTCTTCAACAGACTTCAACACACACACACACACACACACACACATATATATGGTTTTCCCCTTCATTCATTTTTTTCATTTCCTTTTTCTTTCTTTTTTTCAGAGCCATTATAATCCTACTTGTCTATGTTCTTTTGTTTGCTTTCTGTGCTTTGGGGGCTTTTGCACATAAAATATTTTCCCATGCTTCTCCTAGTAATATGATTGTTCTACACCATAAACAAGCATATGAAATCCTTAAAATTTGATATATTAATGAGATAGAGGGGTTTATTCCTTTCCTCATTGATTATCAAATTTATTCAGCACCATTTATTAAGTTGGATGCCCATTCCCAACGTGTTCTCATTGCCATTTCTGAAAATAGGTGTGTGGTCAGTGCATGAGTGACATACATTCTTTATTCTGTTCCATTGATTTGTATGTCAAAGTATGGGATTATCATGACTTTGTAGAATGTTTTAAAGACAAATAACATCATAACTTCTGTTTTGTTCTATTTGCTAATGATGGCTTTTAGTAGTCATTCTAAATACATTTGACTATTTTTGTTTTTTGTTGTTGATTAAATTTTACATATTTTTTCTTGTTCTGTGAAGAAGGTCCTTGGTTTTTTGATAGAAATTGATTGAGTTGACATATAATCTTGAGTAGTATGGATATATTAACAACATTAAATACATGAACAAAAACGGTCTTTATTTTCTTTGGTGTTTTCATTGATTTTCTTATCCAATATTTTATTGCTTTCATTTAAGAAAGTGATCCAGCATTGTTTTGGTGAATGAAGGCTATGCCTAGACATTGCATTTTTTTTAGTGATTATAAATGTAAATGTAAAACTTTCCTGAATTCTGTGAGAGAGAATTCACTATTTTTATAAAAACGCTATTGTTTTTGTAGTTCATATATCCATCAAAATCTATATCTCATTTCTGTGTTGTTATAATAGTTATCTAAAGAGATAATTAGGATTTTATCTATGTCATCTTATCCCATGTACATGAAATAACAATATTACTATGCTTCATAGTTTCTTTTATAATTTAGATGGCATGTACTTCTTTCTGTTGCCTGATTGCTGTGGATAAGATTTTCAGAAATTTACTAAATAAAAGTTGTGAAAGGGGAATCCTTTCTTTGTCCAGTTCTTACATGGAAAACTTTTTTTTAACTTTTTATCATTTTGCATGGTATTATCTGTTGACTTACTATAAATGTCTTTCTGGGTACATTGAGAAACTTGCCTAAAATATATCATTTTATCAGTGTTTTTATCATGAAGGAATGTCACATTTTATTAGAAGCTCTTATGTAGTAATAAATATGGTCATGTGGTTTTGTATTTTATTTTAGTGATATGAATATACTGAACTCTCATTTTTCCTCAGGATGAATACCATATGACCATGGTGAATAATTGTTGGAATGTGTTCTTGGATTCAATTTGCTAATACACTGGTAAGGACTTGCACATTTGTATTTATCAAGGATATTTGCCTATAAATTTCTATTTTTGGTGTGAAATTAGCTGGTTTTGTCTCAAGGTAATATTGTTATACAAAGACTTTGAAAAGTTTTTCCTCATTGAGTTATTGTATATATGCATATATGTATGTGTGTATTTGTATTACTTAAGGAGAATTGATATTAGGTATGAATAAATATGGATAAATATTTTGCAGAATTTAGCAGGGAAGCCTCAGAGTTTACCTTGTTGGAAGGCTTTTTATTACTGATTCAGATTTGTTACATTTTCGGCCTGTCCACTTTCCATGTTTCTTCATAATTTGGTCTTGATAAGATAAATGGGCCTAGAAATGTATACCACCACCTGCTGACCCTCTTCTTTCCACCACTTATGGGTGGCTACATCACCGAAGAGAATGAACATCCTCTCCCCCGGTGCCCTTAACTGCCTTAAGCTCATCAAGAGAGGGCACCTCCTTGTGAGCCTCCCACGCCCAATTCTGAAGGATTTTTGACTGATGTTATCTTGTGTAAGTCTTTTACACGTTATCACAGGTGTCATGATTTTATCAGTTCTGAACAAAAAGAATACTATTGGAGATAGTGTCATACCTAATTTAAAAATATATAAATCATAGTAATTAAAACAGCAAGGTAGGGCTGGAGAGATGGCTCAGCGGTTAAAGCACTTGCCTCCAGTGCCTAAGACCCCGGGTTCAATTCTCCAGGACCCACATAAGCCAGACCCACAAGGTGGTGGCCCTGGTGTGTTCTCTCTCTCTCTCTCTCTCCTCTCTCTCTCTCTCCCTCTGCTTGAAAATGAATAAATAAAATATTAAAAAAAACAGCAAGGTACTGACACAAAACAGACAGGAAGGTCAATAGCATAGAAAAGAGGGCCTGGTATAAGTTGATACTGTTGACACTTCATTTCTAAAAAGGAAGTTGTGATCTGTAGATAGTTTGCCTATCTTTTCCTCCTTAGTCAGCCTTGTGAAAACTGTATGACACGGTTTCCTGAAATGTAAGTGAAGAGGGACATCTGGAGGAAAGTAAACTGGCTCAAGGAGAGGCCATGTAGATGGTAGATGATTGCTCTGTTACAATTAAAGCATTAAAAGGAGTGATCTAGACCACACCCTGGCTGGTAATGGTGATAGTCAAAGCCAGAGAGAGGGGTGGGGAAGATCCTTAATTCAAATGATTCTTTTATTCAATCTCTGAGAGATAATGGGTGTGTCTAGGCACAGAGTAAGGGAGGAGAGAGTGGGAGATAAAGGTCTCTTGTCTTTCAAGGTCTAAATGGGAGGGGCTGTTCAGCAGGAGCCTTGATTTCTGTTCTGACCACTCCAGTGGCATTAAGTTTCCCTGCTAACACAGGCCTTTCTTATTTTCCCAACTGGCCAGGTCCCTGAGTAGCAGGGCCCTCTTAAAGTGACAGTATCTATGCTCTTCTAACAGGGTTTTTTAAGTTTGGTGCTACACAAGCTGCCAGAGGAAATTGGTCAATGATATTCGGAGAAAGCATAGACCACTGATATGTAGTTTAGACTGATACCATGAGAATGCTGAATACACTGCACTATAGAAGAGAACATCAAGTCAAGAAGCGCTCATCTGTGTAATAGTGGTGCCAAACATTTGTGGGTAATCAAAAACTTTCAAATTAGCTCAGAGATCCACTCAGTGACAAGGAACCCTTAACTATAACTGGGATCCATGACAAAATCCTATGGGGACCAAGAACGCAGGCTCCAAGGGAAAACTCCCACTACCAGAAAGCTACAAAGAGGCTACACCCATGACAATCTTGCCAAATTAGCAATGTTTGTCTCATTTAACCTATATTACTCCTACTCTCTGATGTAGATTCTGTGTGTATTTTCAGAAGGCAGCTAGAGAACTGTGGACAACCCAATTACACCAGCCAGTCATGGGATGATGGCTGACATCCTGGCAAGAGATAAACCCCCCCTGGCCAATCATCTAGGCCCCAAATGAATACTAAGAGAAAGTGGCAAGATAAACAAAAGACCTATCACCACAACAAATCAGATAACCCAGGAAAGGTCAAGGGAGAGAAAGATACCAAAGATACCCAACACAACCCAAAGCAGAAGTCCAGAGACACTTAAGATCTCAACAATAAAACAGACTTAAAACTCACCCAACATGACCCAGGGAACTAAGCAGAAGAGGGGGCAGAAAGATTGTAAGAGCCATGGTGGGGGAGAATATCCAGAGACATGACCCACACAAAGGGTGGGGAACTGGCTACCACTACAGCAATTCATAATCCCCTACCCTGTGAACTGATCAAGTATGCTCACTGAGGTAGATCCCCAGTGAATGGGGGACAGGAAGGAGGCAAATGGCGTAGCATCATAGATTTGCTTATACAATGTATCTAATTATGGATAATAAGTGTATTAAAATATTTTCATTGATTTAACTGCAAGCAGACAGAGACAGAGAAAAGAGAAAGGCAGAGAGACTAGGGGCACCAGTGCCTCCAGCCACCGCACACAAACTGCAGGTGCATGAGCCACTTGGTCCATCTGGCTTTATGTGGGTACTGGGGAATCAAACCGTGATCACCACATGAGCCAATTTCTATAGTTAATTCCTCTTCACTATGACTATATTTATGCCTCTTTATGATTCTGCTCTTTGGGGAACCCATACTAATGCATGAGACCAGCACAGAATGAGGACCAAGCCTTTTGTTCCTTCTTATCCTTCTCCAAATTTTGAATACACATAATGACAGATTTCTGGATTTCGTAGTCCTCTTGTAACTGTCAAATAATAAGAGTGCACTGAAATGTTTAAAATATGATGAAAAATAAAATATGATGAAAGAGAAACATGAAGATAAAAATGTTTAATAATTTGTGTTATGGTTTATATGATTGTCAAATTGACAGGGTCTTGGCACTATCCCTGCAAGCTGTTTTCTTGATTGGACTAACTGAGGCATGTTCCTGGACTGTATCAAAGGAGGAAGCAAGTGCACCAGGTTCCCACTGCTGCATTTCTCCTTAACTCTACCCCCGCCACTACCTCCCCCACCGCCATCACTGCTAAAGGAATTCAGCCTGGTCCATGTGGAAAAATGCCCAGCCCTCACGAGGACACAGATTCTAGCCATCAAAGCCACAAGGCCTCCAGGTGGGTCTTTCAGAAGCCTGCCAAACTGGAAAGGAAAGCACCTGCCTCCAGCATTGAGGAAGAACCTTTGCTAAGAGAAACTCTGCACCTTTTTGTTATCTTTCCTATTGAATACCACGAAACCTGGTAGATGAGTAAGGAAGGGAAGGTTTCCTTTTGGACAGCTGAGGCTCTTTCCAAGGACATTGAGCATTGGGAAGCACTGAAGCCTGGGAACTTCATACCTAATGTTTCAGCTTCCTTCCCTTTGAGTGATAAATAACATAGTAAATCAAAACTCGGTGGAACAATTTATCCATGAAGCTCAAATTACAGAAGCCTGTTGTTTCTATGGTTTCCAAATTGCCATGGAAAACACACATTCTGAAATGTACCGTCTCTGTTTTAACACAATAAGGACTCCAAAGAAAGGAAATTTCTCTTCAGTGCCATTGAAAGGATGCCCTATGTGAGGCAGGCAGAATGAGCTTTGCTTTGGATTGGGAACAAGGAAGTGACCTCTTGAGAATGTTTGTAGCTTTTGCCATTGTGGAAGGAAGATTCTTTTCTGGTTATTTTACATCAAGATTTTGGCTCAAGAAATGAGAATCTGATGCCCAGCTTCACATTTTCCAATGAGCTTATTAGTTGAGATGAGGGTTTACACTGTCACATCACCTGCCTGGTGTCAAGCCGGTACACGATGTGTCAAAGCAGAGAGTCAAAGTAATCATTACCAATGCTCTCAGGATAGAGAAGGAGTTCTTTCCAGAGGCCTTGTCTGTGAATTTCACTGGGATGAACAGCATTTGAACCAAGCATCACATTGAATTAATTTGTGGCAGATGGGCTTCTGTTGCAGCTGGGTTTTAACAAGATTTTTAGAGTAGAAAACACATCTGACTTCATGGTGGAATATTTCCCTGGAAGGAAAGACTAACTTCCTTGAGAAGAGAGTAAGCAAGTATGAGAAGATGAGAGTGATACTGGAGATAGCAGGGAATTCTTTTCCTTTGGATGCTGAAAAGGGGCTACTAGAATTCTTAGGGCAGATTTTGTTCTTTATGGCTTTTGCAAGTAGACTTCATCCTGGTACTGAATTCAATCCAGTCTTTCCATTGAGCCAACGTTGAAGTCAATTCAACACTGTTCCTTCCACAAGTTAGTTGAAAGAGGTCAGTCTCATTGCCTTAAAGTTTAATTAACTAGTTTGTTAATAGAGCTGACACATTGTCTCCAAATGTTTCACTGTCAGGGGCAAAGCCTAATTTATTTGGTGTCTATACCAAGTACAAATTATTCTGTTAACCATTCGTGTTGGCCTACTCCACATTTACTAAGTGATGACAGAAAGGAAATATTGAACTGATGTATAATTTCTAAATTTTGCTTTCAACAATGAATTGAAATGATCTTTGCTTAGCTTGAAAGTCAGACCCTTGGATATCTACAATCTTGTCTGCTGGTGACAGTAACAGACTGGATATGTGTTTCACCTCATAGCCCAGGTTATCTGTGTGGTATATCTCATTCCAACCAAGGTCAAGAGTCTTTTTTGTACAAAGGCCATTGGACTTTGAGTCCTTAGGAACCAAGACATAATCTGAGCAAACTGCTACTGCCCCAGTCTTAATTGATGCCAGGAGAGTGCCATTCTGCTTCTCATGTTACACTTTGACCACTTTATAGCTGGTATGGAAAAATTCCTGAAAGGGCTTTATAGGCAGCAGCTATGAATGTATTACAACTTTTCAACTCATCCCTTTACAAAATTACTCACCCAAGATCTTGCTCTTGGGAAGGATTTGGCCTGTACTGAAAATGGCTCTCCTAAAAGATCTATCTATTCTCATTCTCAACAGTTGATAGTGTTGATATTTACTCCATTATATTACTACATGGTTTTTAAATAAAGTTTCTTTAACTGAATGTATTTTTATCAAGATTTTACATGTCTTTACCTTGAAAAAATGTTACCCAATAGAGTTATTAGAGATGTGTAATTAATCTGGTTTATGTTTGGGGACTCTAAACCAGTATACTGCATGATATTCAGTTTACACTGATAGCTGATTTTATTGTCTATTGGCTATTTGACCACTAATTGATTTTCTTCATTTATTATACAGTCCCTTTTTTAATTCCTATAATATTCCCTTTTCTGTGTTTTCAAATTAGCATTACCTGTAAATTAATTCAAAGCTTGCCTTTAAAAAAATAAAAGACCAAAAAGGAGAAAGCTGACTGACCAAATCACATTAATCTCTCCCTTCTGCTTCTTCATTGTTGGATTCAATGTGACCAGCTCCTGCCATCATGTTTCCCTCTCCAGATGGACTGTACACTTTGAAAGATGTAATTGAAAATAAACTCTATTCTTCTTAAGCTGCTTCTGGTGGGGTATTTTTCTCCTGCAATGAGAGAGTAAGGAATATAGTTTCATTGATGTGCTTTATTGAATTATCTTTTCATATAGATTCCTGTATATTACCAAAATCTTATAATTAAATGGAATGCTTATGAAATATCAAAACTAATGAATACTAAACAGAAGAATTAACTGTATTGAATCTTCTGATAAATTAAAGACAATACGCCAACTATTATTTTATTCCCAATATTTATAAAGTATCTCTGGAAGATGATTTATTTCACAATGTTTATAGTTAAAAGCAGATGGCTCATATATCCAAAATAAACTATAACAATTTAATACAAAATGTAATAGTTTTAATCCAAAACCATATTAAAGCCAATAATGTTTAAATTGCCACTTGAATTATTAAATTCCTACTAATTACACAATTGGTTTATTTTGTACTAATATAAAAATCCTTTAGGCCATAAGTCATTAATTAAAAATCCTTAAATTAGTAACCTGGCTCTAATTTAAAAAATTATTTTTAGAAAACAAGATTATGATTTAAAACTGCTTCAGGGACTTTTCATTACTTTTTTATGCAATAATGTAAGTTTATAATTGTTAATAAAATATTTTGATTATGCAAATACTCTTAGTTCAGAAAAATTACATTGCTTTCAGACTAACAATTATTGTCTCAATTAGAAAACACGTATTACTCACTATAATAATCACAGTTTCCTCTCTTCTTGTTCTTTTCTAAGTTCCTTTTTAAGCTAGCCTCCTGTATCTTTTATAAATCATAAATATCTGCCTCCAATCAGAGAGCATATTGAACTGCCATAATGGTCTATAAAAGTCTGCTGAATGTATAAAATGAATTTGATGGGGTGGCATGCTGAGAAATAGATGGCTAGGTACACAATATTGCCCAATATCTCCAAAGTCATTCTCATTCTGGCTACTGGGCTCCTCTGTTATGTGGCTCTATCAATAGTAGAATTAAGAAAAGCCTGGGTTGAGCACACTTCAAAGTAAGAAGGCAGCAGAGATGACTACAGGCTTACAGAACACATAGCACACAGAAAGCCATACTCAGGGAGAGTTTTATGTGGAGGTGCTGTCTGTCCCTGGTCTTAGCAGCCGTTCTGCTGGTAAGCAAACTGCCTGACCACGGGAAGAATGATTTGCTTCTCCACAATCTGGCACAGAGAACAGATAAATGATGACTTCCTGCAAGAGGGCTTTACTTTGGGAAAGATTCAGAGGACTGGCTCGTCATTTCTATAAGCTGAATGCCTCCACAATCATGTTCTCTTGTTTATAAAAACTTATTTATTTATTTATTTATTTATTTATTTATTTATTTATGAGAGAGAGACAGGAGAATGGGCATGCCAGGGCCTCTAGTCACTGCAATAGACCTCCAAAACAAATGTGCCACCTTGTGTATCTGGATTTACGTGGGTACTGGGAATTGAACCTGGGACCTTAGACTTTGCAGATAAGGATGCCTTTACAGCTGAGCCATCTCTTCAGCCCCCTCTTTTTTTGTTTTAAAGAACAGTATATGTAAAATTTAAAGAAAATTAAGTGAAAAGACAGCCTTGGACTTTTTCAAAAGTTTCATGTCATTAGGAAGCATGCCAAACGCTGCTAATGTGTCCATCTTCCTCAGCTTACCTATGACTGCTCTCTAGGGAGTAGCTATGTTGATTTCAATAAAGATACCTTATGTCCAGCAGCTTTATTATACTCATTATTGCTCTTTGAAAAACTGACTTACTATACTTTGTGTGTTCATGCTTTAGCAGTTCCAGGGTAATAGACTTACCTGCTTTCCTCGATGTTATAAATGTTTCAGAATCCCTTTGCTCCACTTTTACTAGCTTTAATTACAATGCTCAGCAATTAGTAATTATATCATATTATTATAGGTAGCTATTTATTGAGCATATCCTGTGTTTCAATAAGCAATGAATTTTATTACTATTGTATCCTTTAATCATGACGATCTTAGGAGGCAGATAATGCTCTCAGCTCTGATTAGCCCCTGCTACTTGGAGGCTTAAGGAATTAACTAATATGTCCAAAGATTCAGTGTTCTGCGTGTCCACAGTATGGGCTGAATAGTTGCCTGTTAACATTTGCTTAATATTGCTTCCCAAACACAATATTAAATTGTATCTTAATATCAATTAAGAAATCAAGTAACTCATTATATAGTCATCATAGATCTTTTGTAATAATTCTTCCAAAATTATTTTCCCATTTTTTACTCATTGTATGTTTAATTGCATCTATGAAGACTATGCATATTTATTGTTTCAAATTAACCTGCTTAATTTCCATACACATGCATGTATCATTTCCTTACTTCAACAGAAACATTACCATTTTTCTATTATTCTAAAGTATTTAAGTATGAAAGATCTTAAATGTCCATCTCTCTATCTCAGCAGTTTCACTGTTTTAAAAATATTTTATATATGTTCTTTTTTCTATATGTCTCCACAAATTTGTTGATAATTCCCTTTGTTTACCTACTGCAATACTGTAGGTAAGAATTTTTAAGATGCCACAAATTTGAAGAATACACGCTCTCTAGAGAGTTTTGCAGATGTCCTGTAGTAAATAACTAATAATAAATGAATAAAATATGTTTACCAATGCAAGCTCAAATAAATTAGAACATCTATGGATAAAACAGATCTTCACTACATTTGTCAATTTTATCTTGAAGCTCAGTTGATTAATTAAAGTGTGATTTTTGCCATAATTTCTCTAGAATAACAAATTACATTCTCATATAAAAACTCCATGGAAAATATATTTATACTAACTTAATTTGCTTGTTCCCCCTTGTCTTCACGGGGATTTTAAGTGCATTTAAATGTGTTCTGTGGCTATCACAATGGTAGGTAAGCCATTGGAAATGACTACATCGGTTAGAATCCTCAAAGGATGAAAGTTGGAGGATATGTCAATTAGATCGTCAGCGTTCGCAGGGCTACAATTCTGGCATGTCTCCCAAATCAATGTTTGAGGATAAATTTTTACTTCTGCCAACACCCATTTTCCTTCAGAAAGTGTTCAACCACCCCTTCCCTTTGGGAATAAGGATTCAAGTCATAATTTCTGCTTTTTAGACCATTTCAACAGTGTTCTGTCATACTGTGCAGTTTCTGCAGCTATTGCAAAGAAAAACTTTCTCATTACTATACCTCCATCAATAAAGTGTTCATAGAGGATTTTATTAAAGGTTTGAAAAAAAATAAGCCATATCTTTTGTTGAAATTTGAAACATATTGAATGTCAAGGTGAATTTCCTACTTCACTAGCAACTACACATGTGAATGTATATCTCTATAGAAAGATGGTGTTGTTTTCCACCATGAGAAATTAATTATGTACATTGTATCTATATTCAGTTGTTTGCTGTAAGAACAACCTTGATTTCTTAAGTATAATAGTGGCACATTTCACTGTAGAATGCATGATTAATTCTTTCTTCAAACAATGTACTATATTGGGTTGTCCATTTTACAAAGTGACAAAACTCTGCAAAGACAACTACATAACATCTCTCTATATATATGTATACATATATATATATATATATATATATATATATATATATATATATATATATATATATATATATATGATTTCATCTTACAAGAAAGATATTCCACCACACTTTTATGACATAACTAAGTAGCTTTTAAAAATAATAGAGCTTTTATCTCACCCTGTTGGATCAAATGGTAAAGCCTCAACAACATTAACTTTTATTTTTAATATTTTCAGGTAATTCTAACAAACACCTTGACATGATGACTGCCTCCAACCTTTACAGCCCTTGTCGTGCCATAGATACCACTATAAATTACTACCATTTTCTAAGACTTATATGGAACAGCCCTTCAGAGATTGTTTTATTTCATATAATATTTGCAAGAAACCTATGAATTCATTATTCTTCTTTTTATATGGGGAAGGAGACAAGTAAATAATGTAATTTTACAACTTCCCTACCATAGAAAAGTAAATGCTTAAACATGAATCTGTTAATTGAATTATTGAATGTACCAAATGGTACTCTAATGATCGGATCCCCTTGATGAGATAATTTATATCAAGCTTCCGTCTCCTGGGAATAATTCAGTATTTCCTTTCTCCGATGGCTTGCAATTAGTTGGGGTCACCTCAGTAGTTTTGCTAAATGATGTCTGGGGAGACATGATCTGTATCACTCTAGCTATGTTGACATAACTTTGCCAACACTGTCAGAGGATCCTGAATGTTGGCAGAATTAGGATGATAGCCTGTCTGCCATTGTGAGACCTTGCATGGATATGTGAGGAGAAGCCTCTGTTGGCTGCCTTGGCTTTGTGTGCAATCCAACAAGATATGCACCTCCCAGGGCAAGGCCCCGGGGTGGGCTGGTGTTCATAACTCAACATCACCCAAGAACTTTCAATACACATAATTGTCTACCCATTATCCTTTAATTCAGGACCCAAAGTTCTTCATGGATAATCCAAGACAAACTAATGTATTTGTTGAAATCTTCTTTCTTTCATAAAATTAATGTAGCAAAAGTATTTTAAATTTTGTTTCATAAATTCTCTGTGTGTGTATATGTGTGAAGTGAATGAATGTATGTGTGATGTGCATGCATATATGTATTTGTATGCATATGGAGTCAGAGATTAACATCATGTGACTACTTCAATTGCTCTCTACCTTATTTATTGAGACAGTATCTGGCAATATACCTGATGCTAGACTAGCTATCCGGTAAGTCTTGTCTCTACCTACCAAGCACTGATATTAGAGGTGCACTTCACCAGAGTTTCTCACATGGGTGCAAGGGATCTGAAATCAGGTCCCCATGATTACAAAATATTTTTTTTTAAATTTGGCCATCACCCTAGCCACTTCATGCACTCTTGATGTGTAACTTTAAATGAAAATTATGTTACAAACTATTGTATTTATGTATTGTATTTATGTTCTCCAGACATTTCTTATGTATTATAGAAAATTTATTCAGAGCAAGATGGAGTTTTAGCTTCTTTTCTACAAATAACTGGCAGATGTCTTATCCCTCCATCTGCTCATTCACTAAGCATTGACCCTGTATAATAGGGTGGCATGAAAACTTAGTCTTTTGAACATATACCCAGGAGTGCTACACTTGCACATCCATGCTTACTGCTAATATGCTCTGAATAGCTATACTATGGAAGTAATCAAAACATACATCAATAGAAGAATTGATAAAGGAAATGTGGTACAAATATACACTGAATTTTATTTCACTGTAATAATAAAGAATGAAATCATGACACTAGCAGGAAAATTGATAGAGGTGGGTATTATTATGTTAAGCAAGTAATTTTAACTCAGAAAGACAAGTATCACATCTTCTACATAGTCTCTCCCATTCTTTCATATATGATGTACACACACACACACATGTTATTTGTCTAACCTGAACATAGGAAGGAGACTCTTAAAGGGGAGCAAGAGGTATAAGGGAAGGTTGAGGGGAGAACAAGAATATGATGCAATACTTTTGAAGGAGTGTTAATTGATGGTGAGAAGATGATCAAAAAGATGGTTAAGGGGTGAATGGGCCTCAGAGGAAGAGGACAAGTAAAAACTTTTTATATTTTAGTGCCACAAATGCAATAAATTTTGACAATAACACAAAAGGGAAACATATCAGAAATTCAAAGAAGGAACCAGAAGCCCTTCATTAAGCTCCATTGGAAGAGGAGAGCCTTTCTACCATGGCAGCATTGACACAGAATACACAGTTCATAGCCTCTACCCTCAGTGTGCAGTGGGAACCAGATGGCTCACACCAACAGCAGACAGTGTCACCAGAGGAGGAGAACCTTTCAAGATAGAAAGCCATTAAGGACCATTTCCGGCCTACAGGTTCATATGCAGCCTTCCTGACTGCAGTTTCTTGCCTTATAGACCTTGAGATACAGTGGATTACATCTAATACATGAAGGTCTGAATAAAACATATCTGTCCATCTACAATACAGAAGAGAGGGAGTAATTTAGCCATCTGTTGTATAGCAGGTGACACAACAATCTCAGCTCATGCCATTTGCAGCCTGTGGGTGTCTCAGTTGGCTTAGAAGAAAATGTGAGGTTAAGTGAAATTCTTTAAATTGTTGTTGGATGACATGTTTCCCCACTACTTCTCAGAAGTAAAAAATCACTGATGCTTATTTTTTTTTAACTTACTAGATACGAAAGCTCCCTTTGCTTTGTAAATGTGTGACTTTTTAAATGTCATTCCTTGTTTCTCCAACACACACACACACACACACTATAACCACATGGTGGCCCTTAGCGTTTACCTTTAAGCACAGAATGGAAGCCCAGAGTGCTGTGGAAACAGCCCTATCTTTCTGTACACAGTTGTAAGTACTGTCTAAATGGACCAGTCTCATAGGACACGAATGGAGGAACCAATCGATACTCTCACCTTGTTTGAGGTACTGATAGTACTGATGTGAGGCCATACCAGCAGGTACATTACTGGTATGGTTTACTATATTGGAAAGACAAAATAATGAGTGTTTGTATTGCCAATGACAAATCTTGAAAAAGTCTCATTTTCAGTGATTCCTTTCACACAATTTAATAGGGCATCACAAGCGACCCGTTCTTCAATTCTTCAAATGTAACTTGCTTCACTTGAACTCTACTTCTTTTTAAACTTTGTTTTAGTGACATATTCTTAATAAAAACCTGAAGACTGATAAATTTTATTGGTTATTTACACAGTCTTGTCAGTCTTGGCATTTCCAGACAATTTAACAAATTAGATATTCTGGGAAAATCACCTAGAGTCTGTGTGTGTGTGTGTGTGTGTGTGTGTGTGTGTGCAAGTGCAGGCATGCATGAGGAAGTTGGAAGACAACTTTCTAAGTTACTCCTTTCACCTTGTTTAGACAGTGTCTCTTGTTCCCTACTCTGAGTCCCTGAGTCTTGTTCCAGACTAACTGACCCATGTGCTTCTTGCAGCTTCTCCTGCCCCTCCCTTCTTCCTGTATGCTTGATGGGATTGCAGATGTCTGCAGTATCTGACTTTACATGGGTCTTGAGGATCCAAACTCAGATACTCCTGCTTGCGTACCAAGCACCTAATCCACAGAGCCACCTCCTCAGATCCCTTTAGTCACTGGTTTTGTGATACTCTTCTATGAGGCAGCCAGGCTGTGCCCACCCTCTCTTATCCATGCTCTTTCCCATAATCCCTTTCTCTCAAGCATTTTCCACAAAAATCCTATGGAGACCAAAATCTTGGGCTCCAAGGGGAGCATCCCACTACCAGCGGATTCAGAGAGGCTACACCCGTAGAATCTTGCCAAATTAGAAATGTGTATCTCATTTAACCTATACTGATCTCACTCTCCGATTGAGACTATTTTTTGGAAGGCAGTGAGAGAGCCATGGTCAGTCCAATTCCGCCAAGAAGACACAGGATGATGGCTGATATCCCGGCAAGAGATGAACCATCCTGGGCCTATCTTGTAGGCCCCAAATGGAGCCTTTGAGAAAGTGTCATGATAAACAGGAGACCTATCACCATAACAAGTCAGATAACCCAGGAAAGGTCATAGAGACAGACACCAACCAACGATACCCAACGCAACCTGAAGCAGAAGTCCAGAGACACTTAAAGTCTCAACAATAAAGCAGATTTAAAACTCACCCAACATGGCTCAGGGAACTGAGTGGAAGAGGAGGCATAAAAAATATAAGCCGGGCTGGAGAGATGGCTCAGCAGTTAAGGCACTTGCCTCCAGTGTCTAAGGTCCCAGGTTCAATTCCCCAGTACCCACATATGCCAGACCCACAAGGTGGTGGCCCAGGCGTTCTCTCTCTCTCTCTCTCAATCTCTCTCTCTCTCTCTTTCTCTCTCTCTCTGTATCTCTCTGCTTGAAAATGAATAAATAAAATATTTAAATATATATATATATATATATATATATATATATACACACACATGATATATGCCATGGTGGAAGAGAATATCCAGAGAAATTGCCCCCCTCAGCAACAACACACAAAGGGGGGAACTGGCTATCTGCTGTGCTACTTATAACCCCCTACCCCAGGGACTGATTCAATAAGCCAAGGAGGGTCCCCAGATGTTGGGTTAAGAGAAAGTCAGTCACGGATCCCTGGCCCTCTGTGATTGAGCCTGTATCACCGGCCAGCAGGAGACAGGCCCCATGGGGAAAGGTGATCACGCAGCTGGAGCCTCACATACACCTGGCTGGGAGAAGAAGTGTCCGAGCAAATCTCTAAACTTTATTTCAGCCTCCAACCTTATATACAATCCAAGGATGCATTGCATAGACTTATCTCTTTTACAAGGGGGCTCAGGAAACAGGAACACAGCTATGGAAACTCAGCCAGCAAAGCTTATTAGCACTTACAAATAGGATTTAGGGCTGTCAGCCATCCCCCCCTACCTCCTGGGGGCACAGGTGTGCTAGGATCAAAAGGCATGAGCTACCATGCTCTCATTCGGGTGCATATTATATTCTAAAATTTAGCTCACAGATATTCAGCTAGGCTGGGACCCAACATCCAGTGGGTTGGGGACAGGGAGGAGCATAATGGGGCTACCACCACAAGATTTGCTCATACAATGTATGTAATTACGGATAATAAAGACAAAGCAAAAAAAGACTTAAAAATGGACAGAAAAGAAAAAAAATGAAGAAAATGGTACTAGGAACTTCTTAATCTTGAGCTCTCTTCTCCCTCATTGTCTAGACCATCTTTCCCTTGCTTTCATCAGTGAATGCCTGCCAGTGATACTAGCACAAGAAAAGGAAAGCAGGAGGATTAGAAGCTCAAAGTCATGAGTCTTCTCCTGTTTGCAAACTTAAAGATGCTGGATGGAATCACGAAGCTACCAGATTTCTCACTCCTGGAATGTAATAGTTTTCCAAAACTATGCATTGTATCCTAATGCAATCTGTATGGAAATAAGGCAATTCCTCTTACTACTAAAAGCTAATAAACATAGGAAATGCATGGTTAAAAAAAGTAATCAGTTCACTATAACAATAATAATTATTGTTGTAATTTTATCTATTCTTTAAACCTCACATTATACCAGTTATGTTCATTTTCTTTTAAACAGCACAATAATCATGGGTTGGTTTTATGCTCATTGTCATCTTCGGATTTTTTGACAATGGAAATTTGAGAATATTGAGAATCATTAAATTTTGTTTCAAATATCAGGGTTAAAATTATCTTCCTTTTGCTACCTTTCAAGCTTTTCTGCTTTGCTCCAACTAGAAAAATGAAATAGCAATGCAATTGCTAAAACCAATTCTATCATCATTTGCATATCAAATCAACATATGCCACCGAATTTCTGAAATGTTAGAGCACTAGACTTCAACATTATAGAAAATGATTTCTTCTCATGCCTAGTTTGGGCAAAATGCATAACTAGTATCCATGTAGTTTGTTTTATGTGCTAGGGAATATTTTTAAATTAAATGTGCAAAAGTTTCTGGGAACATCTCCTTAAATGTCAAAGGTAATTTTCTGAAGAAGGGTTCAATATGGGGCATCTGTGAAAATACCAAGTGCATCAACACCTCATGGACACTGGAACCTCAGAGGGGAGTCCAGAATGGTTGGCTTGTCCCAGTATGGTGGCTTTTCACGCCACAGGGAAACTTTAGAGCACTTAAGAATGAGTGCCAGCTGAAGCAATAGCCACTGTGGGGGATCTTATGAAATTTCATAAGACCTTCCTTGAAAGAAAAGACAAGGAAGAGAATAATAGATGGGAAGTGAGCAGACAGAGCTTTTGTAGTTGACAAGAAACCCTGGGGACAATGGAATGCAAGAATGTAACTTAAAGGGTTTAGAGTAGACAAAGTTGCACAGATCCGAGACATTTAAATATTGATGAGAACTACAGATTCAGAAATGATTACTGATCATGCTATCATATAATTAAAGACTAATTCTTTAACTGACTCCAGGTTTGGGTACTTTCAGGAAATATATGGTTGCATGATTCTTAGCATGTTAGTTGAAGTGTTTAGCAGGGAGGTATTAATGATCAGGCTAAGGTGAAGAATCTGTAACACCTTTCTGATTCACCTGTAGGTGCATGCCATTAACTCTTCTGATTCTGATGAAAAACTCTAATTTGAGTACTGTAGATTCATAAAAGTTTTCATGTTTTCTTTTATTGTGTCCAGTCAAATCGCAGTTCTACACATCTGTGTGTATGTCCTGAGAAAGAGCTGAGCAAACTGTGGATAAGCTTCCTCCTTGACTTTTAAAATATCATTTGAGAAAACTTCTTTGTTGACCACAAACCTTTACTTCTGCAACATTCTCACAATTCTAGCACAGCACAAAGATTTTTTTGCATACTTCATTTATAACTAGTTGTGAGTTGTGATTATATAAAACTTCTACTTTTTGTTATTTTCAAGGACTTTTCTGGTATCCACAGAGACTTGCAAGCAACCACTGAGCAATCTCTTCAGCCTTCCACAGACATTTGAATCAATTTGTCATATCCATCAAATATATATATATATATATCTGGATTTTTGACTACAATACAGAAGAGTTCATGGAGAATTTTCTTTTTTCTAAGAGATTCTTACAAATATGAGCAAAGTCTATGTTACTGTCATAGCAACATGTTGCTGGTATGAAGCTCCAAACCAGGAACAACTTATGGGAGAAAAGGATTTATTGAAGCTACAGATCCCAGGGAAGTTCCATAATGGTGAAAGAAGCTGGCCCCCTTTCACAGGTCCAAGCAGAGAGAGAAAACCATCACCAACAGCACACTCACAAAAGAACGAACAGGAAGGGGTGACTGAAGGAGATTTGTTTCCCCCTTTATATCGCCTTAAATCAGGATCTTCCAACCCTATGCCAGGCTTGTTGGCTTCCTGAGTCTCTGGAATTTCCTTCCTGCACTGCCCACACAGTAAGGGATACTTATTTCTAGCTACTTTGAGCTTCTTTACATCCTGCCCCCTACTGAGAGGCTGCCTTCCTGTAAAAATACTCAAAGACCCACCCAAGATATTTAAAAAAGATAAAGTTGACAACAAAACCTAAGTATCAAGTTATCTTTTTGATAGGGCTTTAATTTCTATCAATAATGTTATTACCAATCAGTAATGTTTTGTTCTTTTCAGTATATAGGTTCTGTGAAAAATGTTAGCATAAGTCTTTATATTATCAAACTTGTGTGTTTCAATAATTTATTATCTAAATGTTAGTGGTTGTGATGGTTAATGTCAATTATAAACTTTATTGGTTATTTTTAGTTATTTCAATTTTACTTGATAAATCAACAAAAAAATACCTATGTGTGTGTCTTTGAGGGTATTTTCTGAACTTGAAAGTTGGGAATATCAATTTGACTTAGCTGCTTCCATTTTTCTTAAGTTTCTCACAAGACTGTAGTCACAGGGTCCCTCTGCATAAGCAACTCCACTTTCAGTTCACACCATGTCTATTGCAGAAAAATTTCCAATATGTTGTCAGTCTGGAGGTCTTAGTGATATGTTGACCATTGAATGAAGGCCATTTCAGCTCCTTGCTATATGGCCTTCAGTCACTTGGTCAAAGTGAGAAGCCAAGGTAGCTCTGTAATGCCAGTGTGAGAAATTACATAGCACTGAATTTTGGAAGTATCATTCCATCCATTTAACCATTAGAATTCAACAGACAATGCCTTCAAATAGATAAAGGGTTTCATTAGGGCATTAGTGCAAGGAAACTAACAGAAAGTGTGTGCAAAATAAAACATTTCCTCAGATATTCATTTCCATTGACGGGAAACTTTAAACTTAATGAAGGATTTGAAATTATCAGTCTTGATGCACTAAAATTATAAGATAACCTCTTTCCTCCTATTTTTTGTATGTGATTTGATCTGTTACATTACCTAATTTGTGAGATTTATTGCCAGTTTTCATTCCTAAAGTGAACTCAACTTAGCAGTAAGACATTATAATAAATCATTATGATTTATATTAATTTTATTAGATTTTTGAAACTTTAATTTGATGGTTTTTCTACTTTATTTCTTTTTCATGGGTTTATTATGCTTTTCTTTTTTTTTTTTGGATTTAATTTCTACTTGAAAGTGACATTTGCCTCCTCATTTTAGAAACACTTTTATTCTTTCCCAATATGTGCTATTTAAGAATCTAAATTTCCATGCAGATCCTCATATTAACTAATTTTTATTTTCACTTTTGCTTGATATATCTGAAGCCATTTTACTGTCCGCATAGAGAATGAAATGTGTCCCCCATTCACATTTTGAAGACCTAAAACAATATGATTGTATCTATATATAAAGCATGTATAGTGTAACTAAACTTAAATGATTCTTGGGGTGGTCCTAACCTCATGGTAATGATCATGGATTTAGTTAAATTTCAATGAGAGAAATGAAGGGGGGAATAACTAGAGATGTGGGCATCAAGGGAAGACCACATGACCAGAACCATCTGAAAACTGGGAATGGTGCCCTCACCAGGAATCACCTCCAGAATTGTGAAAATTTAATTGATTTTACTGAAGCCACTTTAGTGAACTCAACTCTGCTCATTACTGAGAAATAATATATCATTAAGGTTAACGATGACTACTATAGTGCTTTAAAAATTCTAAATACCTTTTTTTCTGAAGGATATGCATTTTTAAAATAAAAATTGTTCACTGATTATTTTTTCTATTCTCTGATTTCTGTAAAGTTAGGCTTTCCATGTATTATTACAGAAATTGCACATTTGTTTTAGCCAAGATTATCATGGAAGTCTATATTTTTCTATTATTTTGTTAGATTGTTTTTCTTCCCAAATATTAAACCATTTCTTGTGTTAAGAAAGTGTGTAATGCTATTTAAAATTCTACTACAACAATATTGATATTTTTGTTGAGTTTTTTAAAACTCTTTTACATTTACTGTTTATTAAAGGAAGTTGTGTGTATATGTAGCTATGTTGTTCTTTCTGTACATTGATAGAAATCTTTAACATCTTATCATTTCATTTCTTTTAATATTTTCTGCATTTTTAATATGACTATTTTACATGCACCTATGTATGTTGGCTTACCTGTGTGTGAAGGTTCTCAAACTCATGTGTGACCTCATTAAGCCAGAGATGATTGGCGGATGTCCATCTCCATCATTCTCCAGCTTAGTTTTTGGCACAGAGTCACTGAACCTAGTGCTCACCTTTTCCACTAGGCTATTGTCATGTTTGATCCAGGTGTCCCCCACAAACAAATGAATATGTTCTCAGTGATCGATCTTCAGCTGATGGCAGTTCGGGAACTAGAACCTCCCTAGAGCTGTGTTGTTGGGGGGGCGGGTTTATGGGGATTATATACCAGCTTCCCCTTGCCAGTGTTTGGCACACCTTCCTGCCACTGTTTGCAGTGCTGTGGTAGAGATGATGTCCATCCCTCTGCTCATCGTTTTCCCTGCCAGGATGGAGTCTCGCCTCAAGTCCGTAAACCAAATAAATCCTTTCCTCCACAAGCCATTTTTGTTTGGGTTCTTTCTGTGCAGCAACTAGCATGCTGACTGCAACAGTATCTAGCCAGTGAGTCCTTGTGATCCACCTGTCCCCAGCGCCAGATCTGGCAATGCAGGTGCACACAGCCACCTTCATCTTTTCATTTGGACGCTGTGGAACTAAATGCATGTCGAGCATTAACAGACTGAACCCTGTCTCTACCCAATGAGGATTCTAATTACCTTTTGTTCTATAATATGTTCTTCTGTGCATATGACTTTTCAAAGTGACTACAATTGATATAAAGCATGGATCCTGTACTAATCATAATCTTATAATTTCACTTTAATTCCTAATTAATGCTAAATTCTCCCCACTTTCCACTTTTTCTTGCCTCTTAGTTCTCACTATATATTAAACAATATTTGTAAAATAATTATTATTTAGGACAGGCAATATCCAGTATATATACCTACATATTTATACATCAATGTATAACATATTTTCCTTCATTTTTGTTTCTATCTAGAGAAATTTTCTATGTCTGAAGAATGCTCTTTTGGGGGGTAGAATCCTACATACTCTCTATGTATTTCCTATATGAATGACTTAAACAGATATTTTCTCTATAAATCATAAAATTCAAGAGTCATCATTATTTTAAGACTTTCCATGGAGTGTACTTAAACAGTACTCCACAGAAACTGTATAATTAATCAAATAATTCAATCAAAAATTGAAAAGGACATTGAACTGGACTGACTCCTCTCATCATGGAGTCTTACTGCACTTCTTTATAGAAGGTATAATTATTATTACCTCTTTTGTTAAGATACATTTTCTTTCATACATCCTTTAGAAATCAACTAGCATTCTATAAGCCAACGTGCTCTGAGAGGGCAAATTAACATCTGATAAAATGTGTCTTTTAAAAAATGTTTTATTCTTTTATATTTACTGGTTCCCTTGATGACAGAGGTCAATTGACTCTTATTATCATCTTTTGAGAAACATATTGAAGCAAATATTTAAATTACAATTAGACAACATGTCTAATCACATGCATTCATTCAAATGTCATTTTTTTATAATCACACACTCAGGGCAAGAAACAAAAATATTTCTATTTTATATTAAAAAATTTAATTTTGACCACAAGTGCTCAATGCTAATTTATACATAGGATGATTATTTTTGTTCCACAGGCAAATTTCCTATGTCAATTTAATTTTGCATATCTATGTGTATGATTACTTACTTACCATTTATAGAGAAACTATTTCAAGTGTGGGATCTCTTGAAATAATAATGTCTTTATTGACATGATTGAAAAGGGTTTTTAATATTAGGTATTGACCAAAATAACATCATTGACTGAAATGAAGAATGATATTCATGAAAACAAAAATCAGTTTTAAGCCAACAAAAATATATTTTTTTTTCTAAATAAAGTGTTCAAACAAAATGAATCAAGTCTAGGAGCATGTCTTCAAAGAGATAGAGTGAATAAGAAAATAAACCAAATGAAATGAATTACAGGTATTTATTTATTCCATTAAAAAGCATATATTTCTGTTATTTAACAAATATATATTTTGGCATAGTAAGTTTCTTTAAAATTATTGTGCATGGTTTAAAAACCATAGAATCCATGCAGTGTTGTATTACCACCTATTTGTTAAGAGTAAACCTGCACAAACATCGTTTCATGTGCTGGTGATCAAACAATGCAAATAAAATTCATTAATAGAATGTGAAAATGAAGTAAAAGTAATTTCTCAAATCAATATATAAATGGGAAAATGAATGAAATTTTAGAGGAAAGGAGGTCATATTTATGTAAGGTAGAACATGATTTACAAATTCGGGTAACAAACTTTTAAAGTAACACACACACACACACACACACACACACACACATATATATATATATATATATATATGAGCATACAGATATATATATATATATATATATGAATGAGCATACAAAGAATTAGATTATGACTTTTTTCAAACAAATTGTTGCCCTTCTGTGTTTTCCCGATGCACCTCCCATCTTCTCTCTTCCACTCTTTTGTTACAAGAGTTCTTTTCCCACCTCACCATTTCCCAGTACCCCTTGCTCTCCTTTCTTGCCATTGCCTATTCCCGACCTCCTGTCCACTAATAGCATCTGTATATGATGCTAAGATCTTTATATGAAAAACAGCATAACAGATGACCGGGTAATGAAAACTTGCAATTTATACACAGAGAAGTTTTATCCAGCTGTAAGGAAAATGGAGTTATGAAAACTGCAGAAAAATCGGGTTGGAGAGATGGCTAAGTGGTTAAGGCACTTGTCTGTGATGCCTAAGGACCCTGGTTGGATTCTCCAGAACCCATGTGTCATGGTTTGATCCAGGTGTCCCCCACAAACAAATGAATGTCTTCTGGGTAATCGATCCTCAGCTGAAGGAGCCAGTAGCTTTTCAGTCTATGGGGCTGGATGTCTCAGCAGTCCCAATCCAGCCCAGAAGACCTGATGGTTTCCTGGAGAGCTGCGGCTGACAGTCGGCTATGTGAGGCCAAGGAAACTGGGTTCCGATGTCCAGGAAGGGTAGGAGAGCAGGATGTGAGTACAAGTCACGAACAAGCACCAGCAGGTGGGGGAAGAAGGTAGAGCATCTCCTTCCCCTTAAGCTTCCTTATATTAGTCTCCTTCTGGAAGGCCCACCCACTGGGGGGAAAGGGCTCACTCTGGAGAAGGGAACTCCTCCTTTCTCCAAAATCCCAAACTCAGAGACCCGCCCAAGATTACTATGGGTTTGACAAATTTAACCATCACAAATCTTCTCCTAAATCCCAAAAGGAATTTGTCAATCTTTCCTGCAGGCAAACTCAGAGACCCGCCCAAGATTATTATGGATTATTACATTGGTCAAGTTGACAAATTTAACCATCACACCATGTAAAGTCAGATGCATCAAGTGGTGCATGCATCTGGAGTTGGTTTGCAGTGGCTACGGGTCCTAGTGCACCCATTCTCTCTCTCTCTCTCTCTCTCTCTCTCTCTCTCTCTCTCTCTCTCTCTCTCTCTCTCTCTCTCTCTTTCTCTCTCTCTCTCTCCTTGCAAATAAATAAATAAAATTAAAAAAGAAAACTGCAGAAAAATGGAACTTGAATTTTCTAAATATGGAAACCTACGCCTCCCCAAAATAACTTCTCACACACATTTAATCAGATATTTTATATTTACACAGACTCAACCTTTGTCACAAAATATTTCAGGATCTTTCTCAAAAATCTACTTTAGTAAAAGCGGTGATTAAAATAAGAAAGTCAAAATGATTGAAGTCAACTCTAGTCCTGAGCAAATTAAATACAGATAAAAGTATATTGGACTCTGCATTCCCAACCCATCCCCTAATATCTAGAAACTCTACTGGAATCTAAAATAAAATTGTGGTCATACTATGGGGAAAAATAAACTATATCATGCCTAATTTGGAAGCAACTTTTAAGTGTCTAATAAGTCTCTTAAATAAAAATAGTCAATTTTCACATAATAGCAATATGTGGTTGTCCAGAAAAAACAAATAAACAATAACAAAAAAACCACATTGTAACATTAAAAATAAACTGCAATGCCTGTGAGAGTAGATCCAATAAGATAGCTGTCACTTCAGATACCCATCACCAGCTTAGTTGTTTTGAGGACACCCACCATTTTCCATTTTTCTCTAGCAAAGTAAAAAGTTATATATACACAAGACTCGTTACATTCAATAATTCTCTCAAATGACTCATAAAATTCAGAAAAGATGCAGCACGGATTTTGGTTTAGCAAGAGAATATGTAAAAATCAGTCACATACAGGACGAATAGGATAGAGAATGAAGCATCCATATGTGTTCTTGTGGCCATCCTCTCTCCAGATGACCCGGGACCATGCTGCCTCTTACAAACTGTGGAACATGACTGCTTAGAATGTGTGCCTGCCAGACTTTCTGTGGGTGCCAGGCCCTTCCCAATGCAAGGGAAGGTGGTGTGGTGTCTCACACTCCCCCTCCTACTCAAGATTGCTTTCCTCCTTAGACTGCCTGTTGTATGAGTGAGACCCTCAGGTAAACAAAGGGACACCTGTAAGCAGCAAGATGTCCCAGGCACTTGGAGACTCCCTCCAGTCATTAGAGGGTTCATGCCAGACCTGTGTTTGGTTAAAGGGGAGCTTTCACTACTCTCTATCTCTTTACTTCGTAGCTGAAGATTAAAGCGATTAAAATATTTTTTATTAATTTTCACACAAGAAAACCAAAGCAAAATATGACACAAACTATCTCATTAAGAATGGGCATTAACTTATAGATAGCTAGATTGTATCCTGAATTCCAAAACTCTTTTTCTCCCAAAGCAAGTCAATCAGGTTGTTTCCAAAAACAGCATGCAGGTCTTGCTAAAAGAAAGCACCACCCAGAACTCTGGAGTTCCCTTGTTTCTTGCTTCTCCTCAGAACTTTGTGAGCCTCATCAAGCATTCTGTTCAGGGTTAGTCTCCTAGGTGGGAAAGAACCATGTAAGCTATTGAAATGCTTTTTCAGAAGGTAGGAAACAACTTAGAAGGCTGGGGAAGCAACTTCTTAGATAAAGTAACAGGATCTGCTCACAAATGAGATAGTCTCAAAACATAGGATAAACATATTTACTTTTAATCTGTTACTAAATCTTAAATAAATTGAATGATGTATATATTCTTTTTTTTTTTTTTTTTTTTTTTTTTTTTTTTTTTTTTTTTTTTTTTTTTTTTTTTTTTTTTTTTTTAAATATTTTATTTATTCATTTTCAAGCAGAGAGATACAGAGAGAGAGAGAGAGAGAGAGAGAGAGAGAGAGAGAGAGAGAGAGAGAGAGAGAGAGAGAGAGAGAGCACCAGGGCCACTACCTTGTGGGTCTGGCTTATGTGGGTCCTGGGGAATTGAACCTGCGGCTTTAGGCACTGGAGGCAAGTGCCTTAACCGCTGAGCCATCTCTCCAGCCCTATATATTCTTTTTAAAAATTTAAAAATATTGGGCTGGAGAGATGGCTCAGCAGTTAAGGCACTTGTCTTCTAGTACCTAAGGTCCCTGGTTCGATTCCCCAGTACCCACATATGCCAGACCCACAAGGTGGTGGCCCTGGTGAGCCATTCAGCCCCTAGGTTGTAGCTCTAGCTAGATACCTCCCACTGGGGGGTGTATTCCCTGCAGACAGTTTGACCGTCACAGAACTATACAAAATCCCAAGTAGCACTTAGAGAAGATAAACAGAAATTAGTGGAAGCAACAGGAATTCAAGTTGATTTTAGCCATGCCTTGTGGGAAGATGCCCCTGCAACATTGTGCCTTTCACTTAACCTTCCAAAGCTTTTGCTGTTCATGCTACTAGAATTCTGCAACATGTCCCAGCATCTACAAGGATATTGGGAAAATACCTCAAATGAGCCAGGGGATCCACTTGTGGATGTCTGAAGCACCACCTTCTTCCTTAGTGCAGTTTGTGAGTAACTCTCAAGAGAGCAGCCATTAATCTGTGAAGGGAGAACAAAGAAAAACAAATCTGTAGAATACTAAGAGGCCAGGACTTTGTGTTTTTGAAATCCACCAGCCTCTTCAGAAGGCAAATGGTGCTTAAAGAAAGGGAAAAAAAAAAAAGATTCCTGAGTAAAGAGCAAGTCCAGGTCACTGTAGGAGAACTATACTCCAAAGACGGGGCTGGGAATGTGGCTATAAAATCTTTTATTAAGCTCTCAAAAAGATCAAAGGTAGTGTCTCAGAGTACCTTTCAGGAAGACAAAAGCCCTTCTAAAGAAATTAAGGGTGCACCTTACAATCCTCTCAATCAAAGAACAGTGCTTATGGGAAGCCTAAGTACCTCCGTGGGCTCAGCAGAAGCCCAAGATTGAGAAGGATTCCAAGTGAATAAATATTTGGTTATATTTTTTTCCAATGCAGTAAATCTAGTACAATGTGAAAGGTAAATAAGCATTTTTAGAGCTTTATGATCTAGATGCTAATATTGGAACAAAATAGAGAAGCCCAAAATGAAGTCATTTGATGCCTCCAAACTGCCAGCAGGAAGCTGGCTGAAAAAAAAATAGCATTTTATTTTGTTCATGGAAAGGACAGGTGACACCAAGGGCAGAACTCAGAAAGGCCAACCATGGAATGTGTAGCATTTTCTAGGTTTGATTCCAGAAATGTTATTATTTGTGGCTTTTTGCTTTCCTCACTATTTCTGTTTCTGTGAATAAAATAAATAAATAAATAAATAAATAATAAATAACTCCACAAACACACAATTGCTACGGACTGTCCTATGCCTACTCTATCATCATGTTTCATGTGAATCACTTATCTCTGTCTCTGTCTCTGTCTCTCTCTTTCTCTCTCTCTCTCTCTCTCTCTCTCTATATATATATATATATATATATCCCTCTCCTCTCATATATATATATGTATATATATATATATATGTATATATATATATATTTATTTATAACCCTCTCTCTCCTCTCTTCTCTTTTCTCTCTTCTCTCTCACTCTCCTAGCTGATTAAGCTCAGAGGCGCTGGATTCTTCATGTGTCTGAGTGTCTGTGTGTCTGTGTGTTTGTAATATGCATGAGTGTGTATGTATGTTTGCATGTCCTTATGTGTATGGCTATTCTACATGACTTTGAATGCATAAGTGTGTGGAGGCCAGAGGACAACCTCAATTGTTATCCTCAGGAAGGCTGTTTACCTTTCTTTGAGATAAGGTCTCTTATTGGCCTAAAGTTCAAGTCACTCCTGAGGGCAGATTCCTGAACCAATGAGCTTCAATATCCTGCTCTCTCCACCTTCTCAGTGGATAGTGAATACTGCATTGCCATAGAAATTTTAATGGAGATCAAACTAAGGTCCTCATGATTTCCTGGAAAGTGATTCACCCCTTGAGTGATCTTCCCCTCTCCTTATTTTTATTGAAGAGTTTGAAGCTGGATTTATGACTGGCTGATTACCTAGAACTTTAGCAACTATAGATTGACAGCCTTGAACTTGTCTCTGTACAGTCTTTTATTAGGCCAAGTGAGGTGAATGTAAAGCCAAAGCATCTCTCAAGCCTGTTGGCCTCACTATACAAACTGTATGTCCTGCAATAATCTGCCCAAACTTTAAGAACCAGGTCTGATTTTCTGGGTTTACCCTCATTCTGAAGGTTTTCCCAGGATCTGATCTAGATGCCATGTTTTACTAAAATCAGATTTTCAAATAAAAGCATCATAACATTAATGGAAATTTTGTGTGTGTGTGTGTTTGTATGTTTTATTTTATTTTATTTATTTTGAAACTCCTTCCTGTATCTCTGCTCTATTTGCAACCTTTTGCAACTAATACTTCATAAACCCCTCATGGGCTTGGTTGAATGAGCAAAACTTGGGTTCTGCCATAAAACTGAAAGTCTGTCTCACACAGTAATGAAACTATCCCATTTCATTTTCTTCCTTTGCTTGTGTACCCCACAGATCGAGGGACCCCAGTTTTCCTAACATTACAGCACAGCCCTGAGCACTCAACAACCCTTGCACTTGGCTCAGGTGTGAAATCCTTGCATGCATTGCAGTCTATGGTTTGAATTTTTCTGTTCTCTCATTTGTGTTTTGAAACACAATCCTCAGAGGGACAGAGTGGGGAGTCATGTTCACTGGAGAAGAGCGAGTCATGATGCTGGTGAGGCATATTTAGGGAATGGTTTGATGGAGGGAATCTTCTCTTTTTTCCCCTCATTTGCCTGTCATGAGAGGATATGATATTCAAGAGGGCACGACTTCCAAATAATAAAGTGGAAGATAATTTTGCAGGAATGGAGAGGTAAATATTCTGAGGCTGCAGTCATGAGTTTTCTTTCCCTTGTGATTTTAGCCCATTTTCCATAGCCTGGAAATCAGTTGTCCTTAAAGTTTTGTCTAGTATTATGTTTGCTTTTAGTGAGAGTGACAGTCTTTGGACAATAATTCTATCATGGAAAATGTAAAATGCAAAGTATATGAACTTCTAGGAAGGGTTGTATGGTTCCTGCATGGTAGGAGGCAAACAGGACCTCCATGAGGAACCAGTAGATTCAACATATTCTCCTTGTAGCTCTCCATACATATTATAAAGTTTAGTCTTCATATTCTTGAGGCATAATATTAACACACAGTCCCCTTTTGATGATGAAGCTTCTATATTTACAAGAAAAATATCTTAATAGTTGAGCCGTTAAATATGCTCTGAATGTATGACTCATGAATACAGGCAGGGAGAACTATGAGTTAAACTTTAAAAATTGTGATGTAAACTTCAATTCCCGACCTTCTTATTGTGTTTTGTTCTTTATTAAAGAGCTCACAACAGATCAGGCTTTTGTTTTCCTTTATTTATAAATTTGCATAGTGTGTTTTTTTAAAAAAAAATAAAAATAAAAAACTCTAAAGCTGAAAGGGAAATGTATTGATACCCTTTAAAGCTCCTTGCTAACTCTTTTGCAGATATACTTCAGAAGGTTTACTTTTTCTTGTGGAATTGCAGCCATGAGCATGCTATATCAGAAATGCTTGTGATGTTCTGTAATGTCAAAAGTTATGAAATTACAAAAGAATTCACAAGGTATGTTGCTTTCACTGCCAGTGATTTGTCAGATACCCCCACTTTTTTGTTTGATAATTTTCACCAAGGTAACAATGGGTTCATTTAGTCGAATGTTCATTACTAAGGTTAATGCTCAAATCACATATTATGCATACTGTATCATACTATAAATACATCTCTGTGTATGCCTATAAAAGTATTAAAAAGTGAGGAGTTCTAAAGAAGTTGTGAGTCTGGAACTGAGACACATTTAGAAAGCAAATCTCTGTACTGATAAAATAACCTACCAGAAAATCTACTTGCTGCAGTGGTAGTGAGCCTACAGGGTCATAGCTGACCTGCAGGAGCCTTGTGAAAGGCGCACCAGGTACAGAGGAATGACAATTAAGAACTGGATGGTTGAGAGCTGGATGGAGCCTAGCTGAAGCCCTTGGAACAGTTCCTTTGACACACCTGGTGGTCGGATGAGAAATCACAGGTGAATAGGGTGGGGGGTGTGCATTTAACATCCCAATGCTAGGTGTCCACTTTTATTTAGAGTCTAGTTGAGAGACTTAAACCTATTCCTTAGTCTGATGTGACTATCAGCTGTCAGGTTTGGGTTTCCTGATACCGCTTTAACATGCCCATGTGCTCCTATAGTCAATTCACCCCAATAAATCCATTGTTTCATTCTTTCTATGCCCAAGAAATAATTCATTTATCAGGCTGTACTGCATGGGTGGTTACTGGCAGATGGTGGGCTTCATGTGTCCACCAAAGAGCAGAGCTAATCTTTTCCCTCAAAGTGGAGTCAATATCGACTTATAAAATGGAGTGTCTGAAAGCAAGGACGGACAGACAGACATTGTTGTAGAGCAGAACACAGCCTGATCTTAACAACTGCATATGATCAGGGAAGTAATAAAATATACATTGTACCCATTGACTGAAATTTTCTTAGCAATATCTTTTTAACTAGATAGAATGAGATAATTTTAAAGTGTTTATCTTTTCTTTGCCATTCTGTAAAATTCTATTTTATTAGACTTCCATGATATTTTGTAAATTAGATTATTACCTTTTTTTCCTTTAAAATATTACATTTAGATATTATAATTTTTATTTTATGGCTACTTAAATACACTCAAATTGGAAATACTTTTTTTCTAAGATTGTGGTTATAACATAATCCTTGTTTATAATTTAATTAATTAAAATAAATAAATATAATCACAGACAGAGCCCTCCAAAACAAAGTGGACAATGTACACTGCTCTTGGTTGCCCATTATAACTGGATGAGAAGACCTCAATCTTACTTTTCAATATTTTGAGTTATAGATAATTATTTTTCATTGTTTGGTCAATGGCATTTGTAATATTCTTTTTGTTCACAGTTGGACACAATAAATTTTCTTTGAATAAAGAAAATATTCTGGAGTACTCACAAGTGTCGGGAGGCTATTCCTTACACCCTCTATGGCTCCAGTTGCAGCAGACGAGTGTGGATGGACAGAGGATGGCCACACCTGTGGAATTGGGTAGGAGACACTGTATTGAAGCCAACCAGCTGGCCCTCAGTAGAACATGCTTTAAGTCCATTTGAAATGAGCAGCACACCATGGAAAGGAGTCCTTGCCTTTAATGTGAACGCATTTCTTGAATCAGAAGGTTGTGATGTTGAAAGCCATGTGGGTCATGTTTTGGAGATAGAGTACACACTAACTCTACAATTAAACAAATACAATTTTTTCCAGATAGTCATTGAACACCTGCTGAATATTGCCATAGGGTTGAGCTTAGAAGGTAAGCAGTTAGGCTGTTTTGTAAACTTCTGAATTACTGATTGCTTAGAAGACAAAATTAATGGAGTACTAGTTGATGGATAGTCTTTTCTGTCATAAACCTATTTTGATGTTAAAACTTCACATTGTTGGAGGCATTGCACTATTGTTAAAAGTTCACTTATAACACAGAGAACATATGGCCAATATTTTCAATATGCATGAAGTGCATTCCTAATGGAAACTAGTATTTCAAAAATTAAAAATCATTTATTAATTAGATGGCAATCATCTCCATGGATGGTGTGAACATATAATATTAGGGTCCTTTACACATGATAGACATTGATTTCATTTTCTATGAATAATGTGCAGAGAAGTGGAGTTGGGAAGCATATAAAAAAGTTGTATCTGAGAAGTCTTAAGCTTATGTCAACGGATTCTATATATCTTAAACACCTACAGAGATGACACACAAAGTATTACACTCACAAAGAAGAGTTATTAGTACAGGCATCATAAATCCATGGGAGGCTTACATAATCTGTCCTTGGAATATTGGCTTTTGTTACTATGCTTAGAAGAAAAACCACTTCTCTTATTCACAGCTCTAAATATATTCTGATTGTGATTATCTTTTGTTAGTGATAACTTGCTTTTTGTGATTAATGCTAACTTAGGGTACTTCCCCTGGTGAACTTCCTTTAAAATGGTATCAGATGGATGCCTGGGCATGATGGCATATAGCTTTAATCCCAATACTTGGGAGGCTGAGGTAGAATAATCAATTTGAGTTTCAGGTAAGCCTGAGACTAAAGAGTGAATTCTAGATCAGAGTGGGTTGATAAGGTGATACCCTGTCTCTAAAAATTAAAAAAAAATTAAAATATAAAATGAGTGTTCAATTATTTCTGTAGTAAAATGAAAAGGTGACTTTGTAATTGAGAATGAAAGTCCAAAGGAGACTTACCCTCTGAAGTGGCATGGAAGAAAATAATTTGAGGTGACGTTTGAAATTGGCATTACCTTTGCCAATTGTAATAATGCTACATAAGGCTGCAGAGAATAGGGCATCTGCCGACCCCCCAAAAAAATCCCATCAGAAACCAACCATCATTAAGCTTATGCTGAGTCTCTTAAAGATCTGTCTGTAAGAATGATGTAACTCATTAGTGGTAGATTAGCTAGCACCTTTGTCCAACATGTGAACTTCCGGTTTGGTTCACTCACACTACATACCTGCTGGGGATGTCTCCTCTCAGATGCTACAACATTATCAAGATATATCTGATACTTCCTGCATGACAAGTAAATCACAGACAGGAAGATGAGAAATCACGCAGGCAATTGAACGGAAGGCAGGCATGCAGGAAGGCAGACAGGAAAATAATAGGGAATATTATAGACTTCCTTTTGCTGAAGTTAAATGGTGGATGACTTATGAATTGCGATGGGAAAGTGATAAATTATGTTTCCTCAAAGAGGGCATCTGAACCATACTGATAGGAAATTTTAACATTAGATGTGATTACTTCTCGAATTTCCTCTAAGTATTAAATGAGGCACAAAGCCACCAGGGAATCATGTACTGTAGAGAAACTCCCTCATGCAAAATGTGTATTATGGTGACTCAAGTTTCCAATTTATTTATGTAATTCAGTGCTAATCTGTACTGTTTTAAGTAGAACAGGAATTAAAAAAATACTACATTTTGTTGTAATTCAATATTTAAAGGCCAGTAGGCTTATTTGAAAACAAAATTCTAATTTTATATTAATATTATTAGTATAAAATGAAAATATATCTGTTGCAGTCAGCTTTCTAGTTGCTGCGCAGAAAGAACCCAAACAAAAGTGGCTTGTAGAGGAATGGGTTTATTTGGCTTACGGACTCGAGGGGAGACTCCATTCTGGCAGGGAAAACGATGGCATGAGCAGAGGGCTGGACATCACCTCTGCCACAGCACTGCAAACAACGGCAGGAAGGTGTGCCAAACTCTGGCAAGGGGAAGCTGGCTTATAACCCCATAAGCCCACCCCTGACAACACAGCTTCATCAAGGTTGTAAAACCCAAACTGCCATCAGCTGAGGATAGATCTATCAGAACACATTCATTTGTTTGTGGGGGACACCTGGATCAAACCATGACAATATCCTACAATAGTTTTTTATTAATACTATAAAAGCTACAATTAAAAAATAGGTATCACATATTCAGATTAGATTCATAGTCATGTGATTCATTAATATAAGACCATACATACACATTATATGTCTCCTGAGACCTGGAAATATGCTTCTTTCTAAAGTTGTCTTTTAATAAGGTTATATCAATTAAAGTCATGTTAATGGTCAGGGATTTGGAATTCAGTGCTTGAACTGGTATCTTCAATATGATTTCTTAAAATCCCTTTTGCATTGGAAAACCATTGCTAGTATTGAATATCCATGCAAATTATAATATCTATTGTTTAATCTCTGTGGGCTTGCTTAGCATGTCTTCATTTAAATAGATTGTTATTAGATCAGTTTTACTTGCTGAGAAACTCACAATGTTTAATTAAAAGCCAACCCTTACTCAGGCATGGCTGCATTTCTGTCAGAAAGAAAACTGGTGCAAAGAACTGGCAGTTGTATAAATAAGACACAGTAGGAGTTATGTTTTCAGATTTTCCTTTTCCACACAACCTCCAAGAAATATGTATACCTCATTTGGTATTAGTGTATTTAAGAAAAGCCCAAACCCTTTCTCTTAGAAAATCTACTATCATTTATATTGCTACATTCACTACTATAATAAAATCCAAGGGATTCATTTCAAAAGACATCCATCACATTATGGATTTTTCTTAGAGAAAATGCAACAGTGAGCATTGGTTAAACAAAGAGTTGTTTCTTCATTTCAAATGAATTCAGTTTAAAAATAGTAATTTGAGATATATATTTATTTAAGCAGTATTTTAATTAGCTCATAAACCCTGAGACATACTTCTTCAGTGTGAGTGTTTTGAGTCTGCATTTTCAGACACACTCAGTATTAATTTTAGCATGATAAGAATCCTTGTGTTTTACACTCTTCAAACTCAAAGAAATGAGATCCTTTTTGAATCTAGCCATTTTACTCTGCTACTTGAATATTGGTAGCTGATGTTCAAGATCACATCTGACAAAATTTCAAAATAAAAGAGAATTAGAAAAAAGGGTTGCTAAGAGATCTGTGTGCTTCTTGGGCAACATATTTCTGTATCCATGGAAAAGTTATGATAATGTGTGTTGATACTGTTTGAATTTTAAATGTTATTTAGAGAATTCATAGTCATGAAGGATGCTATATTCACTTTAATAATAATTACATAGTATACAGATAACAAGTAACATATGTTAGAAATCCCTTATGTACTTAATATACTAGGACATGGACATGTATTTACATGTGCTTTCTTCCAAAGCACAGAGCACAGCCTTTGTACATCATACGTTAAGAAAAAAGGGGTGCAACAGTGGCCATGGTGTCAGGGATGCAGGTTATGCATGGGCCCAACAACATAGACTTCCACTAACGAAGGCTGATCTGGCTACAGCTGCTGCTAAGTGCCTAATCTGCCAGCAGTGGAGACCAACAATAAGCCCCAGGTATGTTAGCATTCCTCGAGGAGACCAGCCAGAGACTTGGTGGCAGGTTGACTACATTGGACCACTTCCATCATAGAATGGGCAGTGTTTTGTCCTTACTGGAAAAGGCACTTATGCTGGGTATGGATTTGCTTTTCCTGCCCAGAGTGCTTCAGCAAAAACCACCATCCATGGGCTCACAGAGTGTCTTATCCACAATCGTGGTATTCCACACAGCATTGCTTCAGACCAAGGAACTCACTTCACAGCCAAGGAAGTGCAGCAGTGGGCTCATGCTCATGAAATTCACTGGTCCTTCCATGTGCCCCACCTCCCTGAAGCAGATGGCTTGATAGAAAGGTGGAATGGCCTTTTAAAGAACCAGTTATGGTGCCAACTAGATGGCACTAGCCTGACGGGCTGAGGCAGGGTTCTCCAGCAGGTTGTGTTTGCTCTGAACCAGTGTCCTATATATGGTACTATTTCTCCTATAGCCCAGATCCACGGGTCCAGGAATCAGGGGGTGGAAATGGGAATGGTACCACTTACCATCATCCCAAGTGACCCATTAGCCAAATTTTTGCTTTCTGTTCCTGCTGGCATAGGAGTGTTGGCTCCAGTTGGGGAGTGCTTTTGCCAGGAGATACAGAGAACACCATTGAACTGGAAGCTAAGATTCCCCCCCCCCCCGCCACTTTTGGCTCCTGATGCCTTCTAGTCTATAGGCTAAGAAAGGAGTTACAGTGTTAGCAGGAATGATTGATCCAGAATACCAGGGAGAAATTGGACTGCTCCTCCACAATGGAGGCAAGGAAGAGTATGTCTGGAGTGCAGGAGACTCTATAGGGTGCCTCTTGGTGTTACCATGCCCTTTTATCAAAGTCAATGAGAAACTACAATGCCCCAATCAAGGCAGTGTGAAAAATGGCCTAGATCCATCAGGATTGAAAGTATGGGTCACCCCTCCAGGTAAAGAACTAAGACCTGCTGAGGTGCTTGCTAAAGGTGGAGGAAATACAGAATGGGTAGTAGAAGAAGGTAGTTACAAACACCAACTAAGGCCATGGGGCCAGTTACAAAAATGAGGGCTGTAATTGCCATGAGTGTGTTTTTTTGTGTATTACTTGCTAAGAATGTTTGCCCACATGTATACAATACCTTTGTTTTTCCTCTACTATGTAATTAATATTAATTAAGATTATATCATTAGTTAAATATTGTTAAATTTATATTTAACTTATTAAATATTGGACTAAATATTCCTCAAGGGACTTTGCCTTATGTTGGGGGAGAACATGTGTTTCTGGTTGTATGTGGGATAGCTGTATTGTGTTAGACAAAATTATGTCTTCATTTAACAATTAAGTATGATGTAAGGAGATATGATTTGATGTCAAGTTGACGGGGGCCGGGGGACTTGTGATGGCTAAGCAAAAACTAGCAAGACAAACAGTCCTGCAACCCCAGGCTGTCATATGTCGTAAGAGATGGATGACAAGTCCAAAAGGCATGGGAAACTTCCCGATATATTCTTGATAATCTCAGCCTAGGCAACTAGCTCTACTCATTCTCTGCCACTGTTCTGTGGCTGAAATTTCATGTTTCTTTTATCAATAACATCCTATGATCTCTGCTCAATGTACGCTTCACTTTTACCTTACACATCTTTTTTTTTCAGGGGACTCATCGCAAGGAATATCACAACACTCGAAGTGGCCTGGCCTTCCAGACCTTCCTTTACTTCTCAGTGACAGCCCCAAAGAGCTTGTGGCTTCAAGATCCCGAATTCCTGCAATGAGGACTACATGGATAGTGACCATGTCTGCACACTGCTCTAGAGACAGTCTGGGTCCACACCATAACAGCCTCTGAGGACCTGGAATAGAGAGCCCAGAGGCTTTCTTCTCAATGGATGGATTTTCAAGTGAGTTTATTTGTATTCCTTGGTGCTGATGATGGGGGATAGTCTAATTCTTGAGATGAAATATATTTAAGGCATAATTTCCATTCTCCCAGTGCAATGTGTTAGACTTCTCCTCAATGATTTTGATCTCTTTAACAACTTCACTCTGGGTACAACTTGAAGCTTACTCCCTTTATATCTGAAACTTATGGTTTATAAATCTATCTGTCTGCTATTAGATCCCTGTTTTCATTATGCATTTAGCAATAAGCAGGAAATAACTATGCCACACCTTGGATGCTGTGCAGCTTTGTAATTTCTTTCATCAAATGAATTAACACATAACCTTTTAATTCAGCCCTTTACTTTCAGGACATGAAAAGTAAACAATTCCTTTGACAGAAGAATATCACATAAATTGCTTCTAGTCAAATTCTCGACAGAGTTCTTGATCTATTTAAAAACCTCCTGAGCACATTCTCCACTGTTTGCCACTCAGTCAGGATCATTGTCATCTGAGCTTAACTAGAATCAGCCATTAAGTTCTGCTGTGCAAGCATATAGGAATGGCATAACATGGCAGGTATATGGGCAAGACCCAGGAGTGAGTATGCATGGACAAGGTGGTGTTTATTTATTGTGATCCCCTGATGATTGGCATTGCTCCTATGAGACCAGCCCTCTCCTGTGTCCTGGCGGTAATACTTTCTGTGTTCCATGATATAACGACGTCTTGTTGATGCCAGCTCTCCAAATATTCTATCACTTCGTACTATGTTGGCAACCCAGCTCATGCCCCTGTGGAACAAATGTCAAAACTAAATTGTAACAGATTTAAAGAAAAATGCTTTGTTTCTCCTGAACTAAGACTTCAAAATCTCATATCTAGGAGACTACCTTTCAAATTCAGTGATGATCCTGTTTTCTCTCTTTGTACTTCAAGTGAACAGGAATTGTAACTAAATGAAGATTTACATACTTCAGTGTTACTGCTTTCTCATAGTGGAATTTAGAATCTGTTTTTGAATTCTTATTTAATAACTTGAATTTAATGAATTTAAAATTAAAATTCCCAAAATCACTAAAACTATTATTAAGACTACTAAATGTTCCCAAGAGATACATGTTGTTGTAATAGTTTTAATTAGGATTAACTGTACATTGTCCCAGGTGAACAAAATGGAAGAGAATGGATGAGGAAATTAGAATACATTAGTAAGCCACCAAAGACAATGGCAAACTCCAGAGTATATGTTTGTTAAATGTGAGCTATTCCTGGAAACAGTCTATATTCTGAATCAAGAAGAAAAATGAGACCAGTAAGATTTGTGAGAAACTTGGTAAAATAACAAGCCTGCATTCTTGAAAATTTAAAGGTCATGGGAGACAAAGATAGCCTGTGAAAATGAGCCATCTTGAAGAACAGTAGAGAAATGACATCTCACTGCAGCCTGGGATTCTAAACTGGACTGCAGATTGTAAAGGTATAATTGTTATGAACATTATTGAGTATGTTGATAGAAGTTAATAGTGCTCTAAGGCTAGATAACAGTATATTATCAATATTCAGATTTTGATAACTATACTGAAGTAATTACTTTTTAATAACATATATTAAAATAGTTTTGTAACAGAATCATGCCCGTAACTGATTCCCAAATGGTTCTGGAAGCAAATGTAGAGAAAACAACAGCAAAGTGGAAGTTGAAGGAACAGAAAATAAATGATAAAACAAAGTAGTTAATTATGGATCTGGTTATTCAATTCACTCATCCATCCATCCACTCAAGATACTTTTATGGGGTTTTAACTTTTGCTTAGCTCCATTTATGAATGAAGTTACCGCAGTTGACAAAACATGTTACATACTCTAAAAGACACTGATTACTAAGATTTCAGCTAGTTTTTTTTTTTCCTTTTTGGTGATTTCCATTTTTAGTATGACAATTATTATATTCTGTCTGCATAACCCATGAAAGTATTATTGTTAGAGAATGGCTTCTATTATTTTCCATAATACTGAAATTGATGTTATGGTTGGGATCCACATTAGAATTCTTGTTTGATGTTTTGGGTATAATATGTACATGATTTTGCTCCTTATCACAAGAATTTTCATAGGGGCTAGGGTGCTGACTCAGTGGTAAAGAGCCTTCTGCACAAGCACAGAGCTTGGACACATAGCACACAGGTATATTAATGACGAGTGGGCATTGTGGCCTGCCTGTATTCCTGGACTCTGTATGGGGATTTGAGAGAAGATGATCCCTGGGGCAAGGTGGATAGCAGACTAGCCCAATAGGAAAACACTGGGATCACCTCAGGGATCCCTAAGTCAAATGGCAGTAAATTAGTAAAATACTCTAGGCCTTGAATCCCAGATATTTTTTATAAACTGTGCGAAAATAATGAAAAAACTTGTAAAAGTGAACATTTTATAAAAGGTGCATACTTGAATGTATATTTGTATTTAGTAGTACATTATTTTTTAAATTGTTTCTTTATTATCCATAGTTAGATACACTAAATGAACAAATAATGTGTTGGTATCCCCAATTCCCCGATTTCCATCTTCCCTGTCCCCAATCAAGCTGGGTATCCTTCTTTATGGGCAAACTGGATCAGTCCATGTGGCAGGGGGTTATGGATAGCCTAGGAGTCAACCCGGTTCCAACCCACTTTGTAAGTTGTTACTGAAGGGGGCAATGTCTCTAGATATTCTCCTCCACCATGGCTCTGACAATCTTTCTACCCCCTCTTCCACTCTCTTCCATGAGTCATGGTGGGTGAGTATTAAGGCTGCTTTATTGTTGAGGTCTTAGGGGCCTCTGTACTTCTGCTTTAGGTTGTGTTGAAGATCATTGGTGTCTGTCTGTCGTGTTCATCCTGTGTTGACTGATTGGGTGTGGTTATAGGTCTCTAGCTTATCCCACCACTCTCTGTGGGGTTCCATGTGGATCTTCCACGGTAGGTCTGGGGTGGCTCATCTCTTGCCTGAATGTCAGCTATTCCCTGCGGCTCTTTGGTAGGTAGTGGCACATTACTAATCCATAAGGAGAAGTAGAGCACTAAACACCTCCAGGAAAAGTACCCTGAAAGTGACATAAAATGGACAAAGAAGCACAGACACTGTAATGACACATGGTGTCAATAACCTAGGAGAGCAATATTACAAACACAGAAAGTAGGGTGGAGGTGCAAATGCCTCTGGGAGGGAGAGGAGTGAGTGAGGAATACACAGATATTCTGTTTGAAACGATGAAACAAACCTGTGGTATTAATTTACATTGGGAATATATAGTTAACACCACTGAATAAAGCACTTAGAAAAAGGTTCAAATCACACTTTTATGTTGGTTTTATCCCAATTCAAGAACACACTTTTAAAAGTTACCTTCAATATATTAAGCAACACTTTTAAATTCACAGGCTCCCATATAAAGGAAAATGACAATGAATGTCCTCTAGGGCTTTAATGGGAGATGGATGATTTGTGTCATCTACTGAGCCTTTCACAGGGCATCTACAATGCATGGAAATCTTATTTTGTGATGTTACTCTTGATAATAAGATGAGGTCACAGAAATGCATGTCATAGCTGACAGTTCTCCAGGGCAGGACTTAACAGCATGTTGTGGTGAAACACCAATCCCAAGAAAAAATGACTAATCAACAAGACCACTGGCAAATATGAGTTTAGGAAATGCCAGAAATTATATCCACTTATTGAGCCTTGACAGTGGAACTGTCTTAATCAAGCTGGTTAAAACCCTGAAATGAAAAAAAAAAAACACATTAATTAGCCTGTTAGCACAGCATGTTTCTGGGTGTGTCTTCATTGGGACTCACTGTATAGACTTTCTCTCTAATTCTCTTTCAGATGAAACTTTTCTGAGGACGTTTCCATTCTATTTGGAACTGTATTTTAAATTATTTTTTTAAACTCTGAAGTCAATTACTTCCAGTATTTTGTCAATGTTGCTCACACAAAATGCTGTCACTATTTCACACTTTATAGAAATATCCTTGATTAACTTGTTGATAAGAACATTTTGCTTTATTAGTGTTAACACTCTGCCTACATTTTAAAATTTATTTTAATAGAAGTTTTAGTTGACATATAGAGATTTATGCCATCATTCATTCCAGAATTTTCACATATTCTTTGTTTTAGGTGATTTTCATTCCCGAGCCTCTTATCCAGTCCTTCTAGTGCCCCATGCCCCTCCCCCTAATATCCTCTGCTTCTCCCTTCTGTTCACCCTCCCCTTCACCCCTCTTTCAGTTCTTCTCTTTAGACTTGCTTTGGGTTACATTTCTAGATTTATAGTTTCATCCACATTTCTCCTCTCTCTCTCTCTCTCTCTCTCTCTCTCTCTCTCTCTCTCTCTCTCTCTCTCTCTCTTTCCATATATACATATATGGAGCTAAAACCTGTACAACAGAGAACATGCAGTTTTAGCTTTTCTAGGTCTGTGTCACTTCACTTAAGAAAATTAATTCCCTGTTTTCCTGCAATTTATCCCATATTTAATAGAATTTCACTGTGTATATGTACCATATTATCATTATATATTATTCTGTCAATGGGCATCTAGGCTGTTTTCAATTATTAGCTAAAAAATCAGCAATAAACATAGCAGTGCAAATAACTCTGTAGAGGAGTGTGGAGTCCTTAGGATACATGCCCAGAGATGATATACCTGGGTAGTATGGGAGCTCTATTCCTAACTTTTGGGAGATAACTTCATACAGATTTCCATAAGGACTGTAATACTTGGCACTTCCAAAATAGTGGATATGTGTTCCTCTTTCCTTATGTCCTTGACAGCACTGTTGTCCATAATCTTGATAAAGTCATTCTGACTAGACAATATTGGTGACTCAAAGTGACTTTAATTTGAATTTTCTTGATGGCTTGAAATATTGAACCATTTTTTAAAATTATCTTCAGTGTGTGTATGTGTGTGCTTATGTGTACATGAACGAGTGTGCCATGGTTTTTTGCCTCTACAACAAATAACCATCTGGCTTCACACTGCGGTTGATGGAATGTTGAACCCAGGCAAAAAGATTAGAAACAAGTATCCCATTTGTGTGTGTGTGTGTGTGTGTGTGTGTGTGTGTGTGTATTTTTATAGTTCTTAATAAATCCACCCTTGCTTGTTCCAAGCTAATATTGGATTGGTAGTTTGATTTCCCTCTTTTCTTACTCAGATTTTGAACATCCTCCCTGGCCAAGTGAGCTGAATGCTGAAGTCTTGCCCACCTCGGATCGTCTTGTGTCAGCCTGAGCCCCTGAGCTCCCTATTGTTACACGGAGGAGGTGGGTTGGCTGTCTGCCTTCTAATACAAAGTAGATGGGAGTTTCCAACCCCAGTTCTGTTCAGGCTCCAAGTGAGTACTGCTAAGCCCCACTTGGGTTGTGATGATCAGTGTTCTCTTTTCTGGACCCCTTGAGCCTCTTCCTTAAGAGGTTGGACTTCTGAGACCTGGTGGTGTGGATGTAGCTGGACACTTGTCACAAGGCACCTGTGGCCCTCAGAAGCGGTTATGTCACATCAGGGGAGTGGCATAGAAGGGACTGCTGACTTCAGAGGGTAGGTCACTGAAGTAGTATGTGGAAGAAGCCTTTGATCTTTGAACCGTCTTTACCCTGTTCTGTTTCTTTAAGAAAATATTTATTTGCAAAGGAGCCAGAGAGAGCACACCAGGGCCTCTAGGGGATGCGCTTTAAAAAAAAACTCTAGATGCCTGTGCCACTCTATGCATCTGGCTTTAGTGGGCACTCAGGAATCAAACTCCAATCATTAGGCATTACATGCAAGTGCCTTAACTGCTAAGCCATCTCTTCAGCCCTCTGGGTTGTCTTTGCTCTGAACCAGGAAAGCTCCAGCTATGGGCCTGTGGCAGCTGGTGGTTGGCTGCTCAGCAGTGTTAGAAGTGAGGGATCTTGCTATCAACTTGAGTATATTTACTGATCTGTCTTTCCTGGTGTTACTGTCTAGAGGTTGGGTTTGTTATCTCCACTGACTAAAGAATTGAAAGGTACAAAATAATAAGATAAAGTTTATTAAAAGTAAAAATAAGGAGAGAAACAGAGACTTCTCATGGAAGGAGAGGCTCCAGAGCTGGAAATCCAGCCCCATGGGAGCTGAATCTTTATGGGCAGATGGGAATCTACCTGTCCTGTTGTCTTGAGTGCTCATCTCAGAGATGATGGCACTGATTAGTCTATGATGGGTTTTGTATTGAACGGGTCTCAGGTATGGCCAGGTATTTCAGGGCAAGTCTGTCAAGCAAACTTTCCAATTGGAAGCCTCACACCTGTGTCCTTCCTTCTTAGGGGAGATGAACCAGGAAGTAGCTATTTTCTCCACCATCCTTGGTCACCACCTTGAGATACAGCATTCAAAGAACAGAGCTGTTTACCTGGGGCTCATTTTCTCTATCTGCCTATGTAGTTGGCTCCAGTGGTCCCTCACTGGAATTGGCACAGGTAGTTTGGTTGAGTAGATAAGTTGTCCTGGAACATCTATTTCTGAATCTTTCTCCTTCCACTCTTAAATGTGACTTGTACCCAACCAAAGTATAAATAGGACATGTTGATATTGGAGTTTGGGGTTGTGTTTTGAGAGCCTTTCTGGGTTCTTGGTATAGAATAACTCAGGCTCTGAGTACCTGAAAACTCAGTGTTCACACAAAGTTCTCACTGAGTCTGTGCCCTCAGACATAGACTTCTCTTCTGTGTTCAAATAATTGAAATCCAAAGATCAGAAGGTAAAGCTTACAAGTATTATTAGATCACAGATAAAACTTAAAAGAAGGGAGGGGGAAGGAAGGAGGGAGTGAAGGAGGAAGAAAGGAAGGAAGGAAGGAAAGAAGAAAGAAAGGAAGGAAGGAAGAAGGAAGGAAATATGGAAGAAAGAAAGGGAGGGAGGAACAACTCTTGCCCAAAGAATCAAGAGTGGATTTCTGAAAATGAGGAAGCACACCCCAAGACATTTAGAACATCTTTTATGTGATGCCCCTCTATGGACAGTTGGTCTTGTCGGTCCAGTCCTGACATCAGGTGGGGTTAGGTTTCAGGAAAAGGTCAATCTTCCCAGAAATCTTAACACTTGAAGAAACTTCTTAGAAAAAAGGTAGGACTCCCCTAAGATGTCTAACATAAGAAATGGCCAGACCAATCTGATATTTCTCACCTGTAGCAAAGTGATAGGAATGTAATTTGTCCCTGATAAGATCAAAAACATTTCTTTTTTTTTTTTACCTGCAGGACACCATCACCTCTAAACTTCCCCAATATTCATGTGTAAGTTACTATTATATATACCTGCAATATGTAATTATCAAAACCCATAAAGCTGCTCTCACACAATAAATCATAATTTAAACTATGGACATTAGTTCATAATAGTCTATAAAATCAGTTACAACAAATGCTCTACACTTACTGGGGGACGTTATAATAGGAAAAATGATCCATGGAGTTGGAAAGTGCATATGGAAATTAAGCTCTTTCTTTATAATCATAAAATTGTTCTAAGGATAAAATCTAACAAAAATGTATGCTAAAAAGGAAAGAAAAAATGTTTCTATGTACATGTATGCTTGATATAATAGATTCTTTTTGAGTAGTTATTATATTCTTTATCTTACCCAGAAGTGAGTACATTTTAAGGCATGTGAATATATGTTATCAATTTTGATTACCTCACAGTTCTGAGTGACCAATGAAGCAGTAGGTGAATTCTGCTTTCATTGAATTTTGAGGATAGCCTCAGGTCCCCTGTCATGTACAGTTACTGTAGGATGAACTTGAAAAGGAGTCAATTCCATGGCACCTGGTCACCGAGATGAGTATAAGGGTTACTTTTGTAATATTTGAAAATAATTTAAAAAAACACATGCCCAAATATTATAAAATGAAGAATTAAACACAATAATTCTAATCACATGTGCGGTAGTTTGAATAATGTCCCCCAAAAGAATTAAGGGTTTATTAAAATTATTAATTGTCTCCAGGCTTCTGGCTGGAGGAAGTGTCACTCTGGCCTAGCCCCTCTGGGGACTGACCCTTTCTAATTTGGATGCAAAATACTAGAGATAGATATGCAAAAGGGGAGCAGGAACCCCTGGTCTGGAGTTCTGCATTTTGTAAATTACAGTGTGTTTCAGCATGCTTGCTTGCTTGCTTCTGGAGGTGCTTGCTTCTATGAAAGGGATCCAGCCTTTCTTTAACTTCCCCTGGATCTGTTCAATAAATATTTTCCTCCCCCAAATTGTGCCTGGTTTGGAGATTCATCCCAGCAGCATGGCTGACTACGACACATGCATGCAAAATTAAGCACATTACTGCATCTCTTTATCACACACATAAAGACATTGAATCAGAAAAGTATATGCCAGGCTTATAATTGGAGATAATGAGTATATCTGTTTCCTTTTTTTTAATAGAAAAAAATAAAACATTTTATTTTGAAAAGATTCCACAAATCCTGACCTTCATGCCATGTAAATTTAAGTTTAAGTGAGGTATTGAACACATTAAATGTACCTCATAATTAACTGGTCAATTAACTGGTTAAGTACATATCAAGTCAGAAGTAGATGGGGCTTTCCTGTTCAAATTAACTCCAAGTCTAAGATGAATGTAAATTTTTAGACTAACTTTAAAATGACAACATAAGATACTTCAGAAGCATGTCATGATGGAAAGAGCCACATGATTGCCATTAGTCTGTGAGCTAAGGATAAAGGGAGAGCAAGGGACTGAGGTAGATGTTTAGGTAGGAAGGGAGCAGTGTGAGTTCTTTAATAAGCTAATTATTGTTCCAGGCTACAGAAACTATGATTGCTAGTCCAGAGTATACATTTCAAATTGTTTATATCTCTGCATCAAGAGAGTTGAGTTTAGACACCATCTCCCCTCAGTTATCTGTTATTGATTGAGGGACACAGTCAGATATCCTGGATTCCTCTATAGTTCTGGCCTGGAGTATAGGAAGAAAAAGGAAGCTCTGGAAGCTGGAGAAAAAGATTGCAGGAGAAGCAATGCAAGTCCTGGTTAGGAGTTTTGAGCTGAATGTACCGAAGTGATAAGTCCAAGAGATTTATTGCATGTTATTATATTCTGCTGTAGTTGTTTACTAAAACGACTACTGCTACTCTGGTAGTGCAGTACAATTGTAGTATAAACTATGTGTCATAAAGGAAAACAGAAGGGACGAATGTCCATGTTTTTCCATTGTGTGTGGAAACCAGCAGTAATAACATTGAGCAGACAAATAAAATATTTTTTCCTGACATTGTGATGGGATTTAACAAATTTCCTTGGGATTAATTTTTATTAGAGAAGGGATTTCTTGATTATATTTTTCCTTAGAGAAGGAATTAAGAGATTCTTTATCAGAACTATGAAATGCAAACATGCAGCTAGAAAAATGATGGAGAACAATGGGGTGAGAGGTTTTTAAACAGTCCCAAAATTACCTACCAGTATCTTCACTTAAAGATTCAATCTTATTATTCCTTATTTAAAAGCCTTTGGTATAAAGAATAGTCTTTTAAATAGCAATGTCTGGTTCCAATCAATTTTGCATGATGTTTTCTACACAAGACTAAAGAGTTCTGGAAATGACATTACTGTGTAAACTTTATGAAGGTTTCTGTTCTGGATAATTTTCATTGTCAATTTGACTGCCTTAGGGACAACATAGGAGACATCCATCAGCAAGTCTGTGAGAGTGTTTCTAGAGACCTTGAAATGAGTAGGAAATACACACCTGAAGGTCACAGCACTGTCCCATGGGTTAGCATCTCAGAGGTCACAAATGTGTAAAAAGGCCATCTCACTATCCCAATTTCAGGGGTCCTACCTGCATGCTTCTGTCACTATAACTCTGCCATGCCTGGTCCCCAAACTCTTAAATTATGAGCTAAAGTAAATCTTGTCTCCATCAGGTATCTGGCCTTGCACAATAAGACAAGAAAATTATACAGTTTCCAAGGCAGCAGGGAAAGTGATTAGGAGCACAGACTTTAGAGGCAGATAAGGAAGTAGCAAGTCTTCTTATTTTTAGTTTTTTGATTTTTTGTTAAATTATACTCCTATGCAATAGTTGCTTTAGAAAATAAATCTGTGTGCATAAGAATGTATGAATTTAAGAATACTTGCAGTGCTATCATTAAAAATGTATTTTCTCTTTCAAAATTGTAGAGATCTACATCCACAGCAATTCAGATAAACCATGAAAAGACAATGGAGACAGACAGAGAGCATAACCAACACAATCCAAAGCACTCTTAAGATCTCAACAGTAAAGCAGACTTAAAACTCATTCACTATCTCAGGGAACCAAGCAGAAGAGGGGGGAAAAGAAAGTAAAAGCTATGGTGGAGGAGAATATCCAGAGACATTGACCCCCTCAGTAACAACACAAAGAAAAAAAAAGGCTACTTCTTGTATTATCATAACCCCCTACCCCATGGACTGATCCAGTATGCTCACCAAGGAGGGACCCTAGCAGGTTGAGGACAGGGAAGAGGGAATGGGGCTACCATCACAAGATTTGCTCATACAATGCACCTAATTATTGACAAAAATATGTTTTAATTAACTGTTTAACCTACCTACTGACTGTGTGATTTCATCTTTATTGTTGTGTACACTATTTTCTGGTCAGGAACTATTGAGTGTTGGTTTCGTCAGGCAGGTCACACCTAACAAACTAACAGTTAATCCCAGCAGAGTGTATGTTGGCCAACTAATGAATTTATTGTGCTTTCTGACAGAGCATGAGTGAGGGATTACTTACAGAAGCATTCAGACCCCAAAGCAGCCACATTGAAAGGTCCCCTGCAAACATGAATAACATTCCATATCTGGACAGACACTGCTCTCTGTCTCGTCATTCTTCTCCCTGTATTTTCTCTGTTACCACTGTCACCCCTTAAAGCCATGAGACTGTGTACTACTACTGAAGAAACTGACAGAGTTGACCTGAGATCTCAGGTGAGGGTTTGACTATTTTCAATCCTAAATTGAACATACCAAAAACACAAATTTAAGATTCCCAACAGATTGGGAGGATTTAGTATTGAGTGGAGATTTCAGAGGCTGTAGAGGGTTAGAGATCAAGGACACTTAAAAAAAAATAGCATGTGAGAGAGCTGTGATAAATGAGAGGGCTGTTAGTTGAAAACACCTAAAATCACTAAAATCAAACAGGGGAAGGCAGTCAGAGGCATCCCAAAATACTTGATTGAGAAGTCATGGAGACCATTCATCAGTCATAATGCCCTCCAAATTGAGTTTTGACCTAGGTAACTTGTTACATTATCTGTGGTTTCTCTCCCAGGTACTGTTGCTTTCTTTAAAAGAGAAAATTCCAGCCTCACAAAAGGTCTGCACTCTTACTCTTAATCTCTTCCTTTCCTGAGAGTGTTTTTGTTCTTATCCTTTATCCCTTCCTTTCTAACTTTAATCCTTACATTGTTCAATTGCTTTCTTACAAGATAATATTTTACCCTGCCTTTATAAATCCAAATTCTTGGTTAAAAAAAAAAGAACACTAAACTTAAAAATTGATTGAAATTTTAAAATCCTAGACACTTCAAACTGCCTAGAATTCATATCTCCTCACATTTTCATAATCAATATGTACTAAAGTTTTCTTAGAGCTCTACAAGAGTAACTTCTCTCTAGGAACAAGTGATATACTTTAAACATTCTAAAACAACAACAACAAAAGTCAACAAGTAGAAAAGTCTAGGCAAAAACCAGGAAAATTTGATTTGATTTTACTTGAGAAAAATGTCTATATTCAATGTATCTTCTTTAAGTATCATCATCCAATCAAAACAATGGCAATCTAAACCAATAACTAAAAATAAATAAACAAAATATATAGCATATGTACTCCTAATTGCTTCAGACATTAGAGACAGATACTTTAAAATTACCATCATAAATCATTTTAACAGGCACAATGCAAAAAGTAAATGTAAAATCATGAGGAAGTTTAAAATACCTTGTGGTTTTCATGAAAGAATCAAATGTATTTTGCAACTAAAAATTATTTGAAGTAAAAACTTCATTGTATGTGTTTAAATATAATTTTATAGGTAAAATTCACAAGAAGAAAAAGTTTACGAAGTCAATGAATGTATATAAAATTATTCAAAGCAAAGCAAAGAAGATAAAACCTATATGTAGTGACATGTGAAGCATAGTCAAAATGTAGAGCATTTACATTTTTGTCATCCCCTAAATCAAAACAACATGTGAAATTACATGAAAACGACATTTTGTTACTATTTCTTAAACATGTTATGAAATACGTTTCAGATGACATCAAGTTCTACGTGTCTGCCTTATGCTTTCCTAGAAATCCTCATCATAGTGGTTGCATCTTCATCTGCAGGCTTTCAGTTACTCAAACTCAACCATAGTCTGACATCACTAAATAGAAAATGCCAAAAATCAATAATCTACAATCTAGAATATACACTGTTCCTGTTTCATAGAACATGACGAAATCTAATGTCATTCTAATATCCTGCTAATATCCAATATCACTGCTACCTTGCTCAGCACTGGGATTGCAGTTTAAATGCAGAAAGGAAGAAAATACACTGGCCTAGACTATCTTGTCTTGATTTAACTACTGTGGTTTTTCCCCCCTCTGAGGTGGTTAAATTTTGTTGACAACTTGACCTTTTTAATAATCTTGGGTGGGTCTCAGAGGTTGTTCACTGGAAGGCAGCCTTCTCAGTAGGGGACCTGATGTAAGGAAGCTCAGGGGAATTAGAAACAGACATTGCTTCCTGGGAGGGCAGTGCAGAAAGGAAATTCTAGAGACTGAATAACAGGGCTGAGAAAGGGTTACAAGACCCAGCCCCAAGGCTATATTAAAGGGGAGAAAATCTCTTCCCCTCTGTCTATATTGTTAATACATGAATGGTGTTGGTTCTTTCTCCTCTCTCTCTCTCTCTCTCTCTCTCTCTCTCTCTCTCTCTCTCTCTCTCTCTCTCTCTCTCTTTCTCTCTCCTCTCTCTCTCTCTCAGGGTTTGGGTTACAGAAGCTGCTGCTATTGTCAACACATTAGCAATCCTAAAGAAGAAAGCCTGACTGCTTACATTGAAGCAATGGAAAGGATGCCTGAGGTGTTTCCATCCAGGAAGGATAGAATATAGACTGTGCAAACTCTTTTGAAATGAAATAGCTGAAAGGAAAGAACCTACTCTTCAAGGTTTATTTATCCCTGTATCAACAACATGGCTGGGTCCTGCATATGTGGTATTGCTTTTGGAAGCATGAGAAATGCATGAATGGAGTGGGTCATGAAGTGCACATGGTTTTAGGAACCACTGCTGAGATGTGGTATACGGAACACGGCATGAAGCCCCTGATCAACAATTGAAGCAGTTGGAAGATGGACTGTGGTTTGCAATGGAGCCCTGAAGATGTTTTGCATATACCAGGACTGTGTAAGGGCTACCATGTGTAAAGAAATTGAGGCAGAAGGCACACAGGACTGGAGCACGCTCAGACAAGGATTCCTGTATTCAGCAAGGAGTGGAGAGTGAACAGATTTCTATCAGGTCTAGAGTCATGTCTGTGGAAAAGCTCTCTGCGGGCTTGTTTAAAGACTATAGGTAAAGTTTGCCTGGGCCTAGGTCTGGGCCTCCTTAGGAGACTGTCTATTGAGAGACAATAGGTGATCATATAAATGTTGATTGGGCTGGCTACAGAACTCTTTTCAAAAGGGGCTTATCAGAGATAGGATCCTTCAGATATGTAAAACATCCTCCCAGGTGCTTTTGAGATGTTATCCTGTGTAAAACATTTTCCCAGGCTCAGATAGAGCTGTATCTTCCCTTCACCATGGAGTACTGTTGGCTCAGGATGGAAGTTTTCTTTAGCCATTAACCAAGTTGGAGGAGCAAAATTGGACAATCACTAGTTGTGATATCATAGTTCAACTGCAGATGTTTGATGTTTGTCTGATGGTTGTTGAATTTGCATTGGTCCAGTCTCTCCTTGTTATGCCTCATATCAGTTGGAAATGTTTTCTCTTCACTATTATATGTTAAAAGCATGTCATTTGTTTTAATTTTGCAGAACTCAATTAAAAGACCTTGATTTGTGTTGGGGGAGATTGTACATTGTGGTTGCACATGGGATAGTAATGTTAGGCAGAATTTTGATCTTGTTTCTGTCCTCATTTGTAAATTAAGTATGATGTAATTAAATATGATTTGATGTCAAGGTGATAAAGGGTTGACTTGTGATGATTAAGTTTTGTTGTCAAACTGACATTTTTAGCAACTGTGGGTGGGTCTCTGATGTTGTTACAGGAAGGCAGACTTCAAAGTAGGGGGAAGTATGTAAGAAAGCTCTGGGGAGATAGAAACAGACATCCTTTTTTGGGAGGGCAGTTCAGGAAGGAAATTCCAGAGGCTCAGGGAATAAACAAGACCATTCCCTAAGGCTATTTAAATGGATAGAAAATGTTCCCCCTCCACCTTCTTGTTTTATTAGTGTGTGAATGGTGTTGGTGATGGGTTCCTCTCTCTGCTTGGACCTGTGAAAGGGGACCAGCCTCTTTGACTATTATGGAACTAACTTTCCCTGTATCTGAACAAATCCTTTCCTCCCACAAATTGTGCCTAGTTTGGAGGTTCATCTCAGCAATGCATGGAGCTGAATACGATACACTCCCTACTCAATACTGCTTTTGCCTGAGCCTCATTACTGAACAAGTTCAGAAAAGAACCTAATATTTAACATCCCCTTTTTCTTGTAGGATAGACCTGCAAGGATGAGTAATGTGTTCTTAAAATCATTGTCAAACAATTAAAAATATTTCTTAATGTGAAAATATACATTTTAAAACATTTTTGAATCATTAAAAGTCTTTCAAAATATTTTGACCAAAATGCTAAGTCTATATTAAAATGATAAATTCTTATTTGTCTGAGTTAACAAGATAGGAAGTTTAAATGGTTTGATATTCAAGTTAGTATCTATATGTGTATATATACAAATCTATCCACTTTCTTTTATTTATTGTTCATCTAGCATTATCTATTATCCATTATCTATATCATCTGTTTATAATAAGTTTTGGAATCATTTGAACCTCTTTAATTTTTATTATTATTCTTAGTTTAGCAAATATTTAAGATTGATCTTGCTTAATCATGTTTCTTAGGTTACACACACTCACACACTTCACTTCTACTTTCAAACCAAAATTTCTTGTAAAAAAATTCCCTCTTCTGATTTTTGTGCTGCTATTTTATCCTATATTATCTTATAACAGCTGATTTACAATTTTAGAAGTCAATTTTTATTTTGGTAACCTCAATAGAATACTTATTCTAAAAGTTTGCCGTAGCAATGTCATATAGTAGGAGTTGTATATGACCCCTTTAAAAGTATGAAGATCAATGTTTTAAGATGACTTAACTGTGAGAAGAATTGACATCCATCATGGTCAATAACTTCTCTCTATCCTGACATATATTCCATCAATGATGTCAGAACAGCAGAGGAATGTCCATTTTAAGTCACTGAAAAAATAATTCATTTTTATTTCTCATTTACCACCATTAAAGAGCTATTTTTTTAAAAAAAATTCCTTATAAGGAGAGAGAGAGAGAGAGAAAGAGAGAGAGAGAGAGAGAAAGAGAGAGAGAGAGAGAGAGAGAGAGAGAGAGAGAGAGAGAGAGAGAGAGAGCACATGTCATGTTTCTTGCCACTGCAAATAAACCTAGATGCATGTGTCACTTGATGTATTTGGCTTCACTTGGGTACTAAGGATTCAAACCTGGGTCATAAAGCTTTGCAAAGAAGTATCTTTAACCACAGAGCAATCTCTCTAGTACCAAGTTTTTTGTTTTATTTTGACCTTTACAGATCAAAGAATGGTTTTTAAATGCCTGCTGAACTCATACTAGCTCTCTATAAAATTTTCCTATCAATTTCATCCCCTTTGCTATTTTGTCATTTGAAGTATATGTAAAATTTATAACTATGAAGAAAACACAAAACTAAACTAGTTATTTGAATTTTGTATATTTTGTGATAAATTTTATTTACTAGCCACTGTTCTCTGTCTCCCATGAGGTTGCATGCTGTTTGGGTAAATTTATCAATAGCAGAGTGAATCAATATGGATTTGCAAGTGGGGCATTTTTTGAGGCTCATGGAACACCCTTTGCTTTGTGAATTAGAAAGCTATTCAATCCACATAACTGCTAGTTATCCCCTAGTTTATCAGCATTGAATCAATTTTATGTATGTGGAAAATTCTCAATAAAAAACTATTTTTCCACCCAGGCTCTTCTAAATGCTGCCCTTTAGCCAAGGATGGACATCTCCTTTGTGTTAATTCCAGGCCCGCTGATGCCAGGTGCCTCCCCAAAGTTTCTCTCGCAGCAACCACCTGCATCTCATCAGGGCCACAGCCTTGCTATGGCACGAAGGACATTCCAATCCCTATGTGAATTCCTTCAGCCCCTATTTACCACTGTCTAGCTATAATTATTCCAACAGATATAAGCAGCCTTCCAGCTCAGCCTGAGCCTTCAGAGAATTTTCATCCTTCCTGATTGATATGTCGTGATACAACTCTCCTGCAAAGCCTCGCGAGTTCCAGGAGCTGCACGCTGTGCTCACCTGTTCCCACCACCGCCCAGGAGAACTCACCCAGGCCCAGCTTGCATCACTCCAGAGATGACTCCTTGCTGACTCCAATAGAACTATACCTCATCACTACTAAATATGGGACATGGACTTGGGGGAAAAATATTACTTTTCATGCCAATAAGTGTTACATGTTCTTTATGCCCCCACCCATTGGTTCTCTCTTCCTTTGACCTGCCTGCCTCTCCCCATTCTTTTAACTCCCTGTTTGCCATAGGGACCCCTTAACTCATGGCCAGCCTCCTACATATTTTTGCCACTGCTCTATATTTAAAAGAAAAGGGGGAAATGTTGATATTCCTTAAGGAGGGCACGGAGGACAAAGGGTTAAGAGGGCGTTGAATGAGGTCAGAAACCCCGGTGGCTAACCCCGGTAGGCGTTTCCCTATCTCCACCCTCAACTCTGAGACTCTCAACCCCCAAAAAAGCATGCCACATAGACCCAGGTTCGCACCCCAGCTGTGCCTAGAAGGTGACAGTTCTTCTACCCCCACCATCTGATACGTGCCCAAGCTCACGTCCACATGCAAAGCAGGTATTCACAGGTTGCTGATTTCTGCCAATCTCTTCTGTGCTAATTGGCTTTGAGATCCACTCAAAGGCAGGGAACCCCTGACTAGTAAGGGGACCCAAGGCAACCTTGAAGGGGGACCAAGAACCCCACCTACGTTGGGAAGTCATCACTAACCATAGGTCCTCAGAAAGGCTACACCCTCCAAATGCTCACTAACCTAGCAATATTTGTCTCAATTGACCAATAATAATCTCACTCTCCGCTGGAGACTCTGCTTCTATTTTTCAGAAAGCAATGAGAACCAGGGACGACCGAACTCCATCAAAAGTACCTGATTTGACGGGGGACACACAAGCATAAGATGTTTTACCTCAAACTCACCATTTAGAGCCCTAAAACAATCTCTAAGGAAGTGAGATGGTGAGCAAAAGAGTTACTCCTACAGCAATGCAGATAACCTAGAGAAGGACAATGGAGAGAGGCACCAACGGTGCCCAAAATTGTCCAAAATACAAATTACAGACTCTTAATAACCTAGTAACTATGCAAAATTTAAACTCACCCACTATGACTCAGGGAAATTTGTGGAAGAGGGGCGGAAAAAATGTAAGAGTCATGGTGGGGGAGAGTAACTAATGCATATGAGGACATGTCATCATGGATTCAATGGCTTTATCTAAGAACCTATGATACTGATCATATTGTTGTGTTAATATATATAATTCTAATCCAATAAAAACATTAAAAAAAGAGAGAACTTCAGTTAGTAAACTCCTAAAAAAAAGATTTGAGCTGTCCTGTTTCCTTCACTTGCATTTTTCTTTCTAAAAGTACTTTTGGGGAGGGGGGCTGGAAAGATGGCTCTGTGGTTAAGGTACTTGTCTGCAAAGCCTGATGACTTGTGTCCGATTCCCCACTACCCACTTAAACCTCCAGACACACAAAGGGGCACATGCATCTGGATTTCATTTGCAAAGGCTGGAAGCCCTGGTGTGCCCACTCTGTGTCTCCTTTCTCTCCCTCTCTCTCTCTCTTTTTCTATCTCTCTGCTTGGAAATAAATAAAAATAGTTTTTAAAAGTACCTTTTTGTACCTATGTGTGTCTGAATTTTTAGGTGTGCCAGGGTCTATTGGTTTTGCAAGTGAGACAGGTTTTTCAAGGGAGCTTATTTCACTTGGGAGTAACTTTTCTGGGCCCATCCATGTATATCGTTTTTCTGTGAAGGTGACTTGCTTGCTCTCACCCTCTCTTTGTCCCCTTACTTCTTTCAATAGCTGCTGTTTCTTTCAATTCTCTTTGGAACCTCATTGATCAATCATTTCTATAAAGAAAACCTAGGCATATATTTTCTTTTGGCTCAAAATCTATCTGTGTATCTACTAACTTTCAATGAACAGAAGACATGGCAGAAAGCTTGGGAAGTATAGTCTTTATTCCTTTTCCTCCACTCATAACTTGAATGAACACACACACACACACACACACACACACACACACACACACACACACATATATATATATATATATATATATATATTGGTTTATCCATGCTCCTGACCAAAATGGAACACATAGTCAAGTATCCTGGAGTGATTCAGTCCCTTCAATATAAATTCTTCTATGCAGGTGAAAAGAGGATTATTCCATGCTTTTAATGGTGCCATATCAAAAATTCACAATGCTTTAAATAAAGATATTAATATAAAACTTATAAATTTGTGTTACTACGTTTCCAAGAAGCCACACTGATATTTTTTTTCCTTGCATTCACTGTGTTTTTCCTTTGCTGCCTGATCCAGCTGTGTGTATGGACGCATTGCTCAGCCTTATGATGTCGCAGATTCATTTGCTTAAAAAAAGCTACTATATATAACTTTGTATAGCGACAATTTTTTCTGTTAATATAAAATTAACACTACTTAGCTTGACAATTTTTACACCCTGATATTAATTATTTTTACATCTTACTTTTAAATTTTGATGTCTTTCTATTAAACTGAACTATTAAAGTGTTAAAGGTAAATTCATTCAATGATTATTCCACATTTTTACAAAAATAAGATAAAAAAAACATTAGTCATCAAGGTTGGGGTTCTTTTGCCCTTCCAAGAAATTCTACTTCAGTTCAAAGTCAAGTCTGATAGATTGAATTTTTTAAACAATTCTAAGGTAATCGCTATTACAAGTAATTTTTAGAAGCATTTGTTAAACAGTTTTTCAAGTATATAAGCTTTGTCTCTCTATTTTTCAATTAGAATACAACAACATAATATGTATATATATATATATATATATATATATATATATATATATATATATATATATATATATATATATCATGTACATGTACTTTTTATGAACTTGTCATCCCATCCCCTTCCTGCAAGACGTGACAATCAAAGGGAAACTGTGTAAGTGATGAGAGGGAAAGATAGCTCTTTATTTCAAACCATCTGAGATGTGTAGATGGTAACTCTCAAGGCCAAAGGATGAATATTGTCAGTATGTGTTGATTTCCTTTGAAGACCTTCCCTGATTCCTAGCTAGCAAAGAAAACTAAGGACTTTCATTCAGAAGATTTCTTTCTGCTCTTCCCAGGTGACATTAAAGCAGTTCCTTAATGACTTAAATAAAATTCTTCATGGTAAATACATTCCAGGGTGAATATCAGAGTAAAGAATGTCATTTCATATATAAACTGTTGTTGGGACAGTGCTGTAGTCAGCTTTCTAGTTGCTGCAAAGAAAGAACCCAAACAAAAGCGGCTTGTGGAGGAATGGTTTTATTAGGCTTCTGGACTTGATGGGAGCCATCCTGGCAGGGAAAATGATGGCATGAGCAGGGGGGTGAATGATCACCTCCGCCACAGCACTGCAAACAATGGCAGGAAGGTGTACAAAACACTGGCAAGGGGAAGCTGGCTTATAACCCCCATTATCCCAACCCCAACAACACAGCTCCAGTGAGATTGTAAAACCCAAACTGCCATCAGCTGAGGATTGATCAATCAGAACACATTCATTTTTTTGTGAGGGACACCTGGATCAAACCATGACAGACAGCAAGAGTAAAATAGTTTTACGTTTCATTTTCTGATTCATATAACTTCACTGAAATGTTGATTATCTATATTTATTTCCTTTCAAGATGATTATTGTATGACTTTTACTTATATTTATTTCAACATTATGTCACTAACATTATACAATTAAAAGCAAGTCATTTTATTTTATGCTACTGACTTTTAAGAAAAGTCTTTTATGTAAGTATATGCAGTTGCTAGGACACTGATATTTTGCTAATCTCTAAATTTAACGGCACTTGGAAGGAAAAAGCCATTTGTTTCTTACAGGAACATTGTTTCACTTGCCCAATTTATGATGTACATTAATTAATCTGAATGTTGACTAAGAGCTACATTGATGGAATAAAAACTATAACGACCACCACTGATAACTTATATAGAGCAAATTTCATTTCATAAAGCCAGTAAAATGTACTATAGTAGGAGTCAGGCTTTCTAATAAGATTTTCTTCACTGGATTCCAGCTGAAATAATGACTTGCCTGCATTTCTATTTAACCTCTTTAAATCTCAGTTTCTCCATTCATAAAGCAGTAATTTAATTATAGTGCCTTTTCTCAAAGGCTATTTTGAAGATGAAACACTTTGTACTGAAGCTGAAACTCATATTCTCAGGAATATCAAGGAAGGTCCAAAAATTTGACAGTGGGAACATTTAAGTGAGGACTCACTGTAATATCAAGTCTGGTATAATTTCTCTATGAAATGAAATTTCTTTAATTAGAATTTTTTGAGGTTAGGACTACCACTGTTCTCTAAAGTAAATGCATAGAGTCAAAGTTTCAGATGAGAGACAGGGATCACTGTAATGATGTAGTCAGTAGCTGGAGAGATTGCTTGGTGGTGAAAGGTACTTGTTTGCAAAGCCTGATGTCCTAGATTCAATTTTCTGGGACCCTCTTAAAGCCAGATGCACAGTGACACATGCATCTGGAGTTTGTTTGGGGTAACAAGAGGCCCTGGCATGCCAAGTTTCTCTCTCTCTCTCTCACTTGTACTCTCTTCATCTCTCACTCATTGCAAATAAATAAATAAATGTTAAATCAGTAAAAACCAAACCAAAACAATAATAATTTTATTCTTTAACATTCTTACTATTCTCTATTTTGATATACATTTTAAAATTTCAATATACATCACTGAAAGCTTATGATGTAATGCTTGATAGACACAGTGAAATGAAAAAAAAAACAGATGGAAAAGTTACAGCAAATGGAGGAAAACATTTGAAAACTTTATATGGGATGGGAGGTTGATATCCCTATTATAAGAAAAAGCTGAGGATGCAGCTAAGTTGGAGGTGCTTGCTTAGGATGCATGAGTCTCTGAGTTGGATATTTGATCCTCAGTGCCAGATAAACCAATAATACCTATCTGTAATCTCAGCGCTTGGAAGAGGATCAGGAGTTCAACATCTTTCCCTGAGGCCAACCTGGGATAAGTGAGTCTCTTTCTCTCTCCCCTTCTCTCTCACTTTCTCAGTGTCTACTTGTATATATACATGAAATATATATATATATATATATATATATATATATATATTTCATATATAAAATGATTTATAAATTTATATAGCCATAACTTATATATTATAAATAAAACATACAAAACTGAAAAAGCAAAGGACATTGAATGAGAAGTTTGTTTTATTGGTTAACCTATTTCACCCTTGAAAGAAGTGACAAATAATTTCTTTATGTGCATGTAGATTTTGCAGATTTAAAGTAGGTGGAGTCTCCTAATATTCATTTTAACATGCCAAACACCTTGGTACTTTGTTTAATAAGAAAATTGGTTTACACTGTATTGAAGCTGCATTTGGTGACAATGGCATGAAAACATTCTATTACACTCAGGCATATTTTCTGTGTTAATACAGACAAGAAAATGATGTCAGCGACTTTGGAATCTTGAGAAATCTAGCAGACTGTTAGCACAATGAGAAGAAATATTCCCTTTTCTGGGATCAATAACCTTACCCTCAGTGACACAATTTGATTTATGTCAATCTAAAATATAATTTCAAGACAAGCACATTGAGGTTCATCTCATTTATTAGTGAACATTCAAAATGTCCATTCTTGTCAGTGGAGATAGACACCAACAATATCTAACACAACCCAAAGCAGAAATCCAGAGACACTTAAGATCTCAATAATAAGCCAGACTTAAAACTTACCCACCAAGAATCAGGGAACTGAGTGGAAGAGGGGCAGAAAGACTGTAAGAGCCATGGTGGGGGAGAATATTCAGAGACATTGCCCCTCTCAGCAACAATATGCAAGGGGGAAGCAAAAAAAAAAAAAAAGCTACCCATGAGATTCCAACAAGACAGAATTCTGTCAAAGCTCTTGAGTGCCCTCCCCAGACCTGAGGCAAAACCCTGTTGATGAAGAAATCACAGAATGCTATCAATCAGCATCAAGAGACCCTTCAACATCCAGAATGCTATCCAGCTCCCAGAAGGCAGTTAGTGTAGTGCTGGAAGGCACTGCACAGGCTGCCAGGGGAAACTGATCAATGACAGCTGGAGTAAACAGAGACCACTGACACAAAACACAATCTGCAGTCATGAGTAGGCTGACCACATTTCCTACTGGGAGAGAACAGTGAACCAAGAAAGGAGCACTTGTGTAATGGAGGAGCCTGGGCCTGGGGGAGATAATCAACAGCTTTCAAATTTGGCCAATTTTCCACTTAGTGAGGGAGACCCCTTGTCGGCAATTTGGGATTCAGGGCGATAGGCACTAGATCCCGTCAGGATGCAGCGAGAGAGCTGGGGCCCACCTAACCCTACCAACCAACCGTAGGCCAATAGCTGAGATTCTGGCAAGAGAGGAGCCACCACAGTCATACCGTGGAGGATCCATATGGAACCCCACAGAGAATGACAGGATGAACAAGGGGCCCACAGCCACAGCCATTAAATCAACACAGGATAAGCCAGTGAGACAGAAACCAAGGATTTTGACACAAAGACCCCTAAGCTCACAACCTTAAAGCAGCCTTAATACTCATCCACCACGACTCAGGGAACTATGCGGAAGAGGGGGTGGAAAGATTGTAAGAGCCGTGGTGGGGGAGACTATCTAGAGGCATGGCCAGGAGAACCTGGCTGAATACTAGGCTATCCATGGTCCCCTGTCACAAGGACTGATCCAGATGATCCATGGAGGAGATTATCCAGCGGAGTGGGGAGGGGAATTGGGGATAACAACTCATTGTTTGCCCACTAAATATTGTAACTCATTATGGACAATAAAAATAAATAAATAATAAAATAAAATAAAAACAAAAACAAAAAACAAGAGCGAAAAACTGGCAACCTTGGGTGCAGTTCATATCCTCTACCCTCTGGAAAGATTCAGAATGCACACCGAGGAAGGACCCCAGTGGGTTGGAGACCGAAAGCAGGGAAACGGGGACACCTTCACAAGATTTGCTCATACAATGCATATACTTATTCATAATAAAGCACAATCTACTATGCACTCTAATAAAAAGTCCTTTCTTTTTATTTCCAAGTAAAATTTTATTATACATCCTGAACTTGCCCAGAGGCATTCCTATGGCCATTTTAACATTTTGGCATGTGCTTGATGACCTTGAGCTAAATATTGCTGAAAGTGTGTCTGCCATCTTCCCTTCTAAAAATATGATCTTATACAGAGCACAATTTGTAATGAGCCTACCCCTAAAGTGCTTTTGCATTTGAGTTTGACTAGTCTCTCTACATTAAGTCCTGTGTGTCCTTTGTTTAGTTACAGTAGTCAATGAATTGCACATGTGTTTCTTCAAATGAACTAAAGTAACTCATAATTTTATCAGGTAACATTTTAATTTGTTCTACACAAATGAATTAAAGACATTTTTTTTAAATATTTTATTTATTCATTTTCAAGCAGACAGCAGACAGAGAGAGAGAGAGAGAGAGAGAGAGAGAGAGAGAGAGAGAGAGAGAGAGAGAGAGAGAGAGAGGAGTAAGCACCAGGGCCACCACCTTGTGGGTCTGGCCTATGTGGGTACTGGGGAATTGAACCCAGGGCCTTGGAAACTCGAGGCATGTGCCTTAATCACTGAGCCATCTCTCCAGCCCTAAAGACATTTTTATTAATACTGATGCATTGCATTTTATGTTATATTTCAGTCACTATAACTTCTTTTTGCTATAGACATTACAGATCAAAACTATTATATTAATATAATGTGTGTTCAGTATGTCTCACATATTTCATTTGGAATATCTGTAATGTGCTTATGGTGTGACACAGAATTGCTGAATCAGAAAATCTGGGATGCATCTGAAATCCACAACCACATCCATGTGTTTCTAAATACCTATACCATCTCCTTTATGTTTGTTACTTCACTGGTCACTTTTCCCATCTGGAAAACATCTTATGTTAGGTGCACTTTAATGTAGGCTCTAAACTCAGTTTTTTATTAAATTCTTACTTCAAGCAATGTGATTGGTGCAATATTATCAAAACAATCTTTATAACAGCAAAATGTTGGTTCTGCAATAGATGTAGATCCTTATAACGTAAACTGTATGAGAACTCTTTTCTATCTCTCTGAAACTTTGATTTATATTGAAATTGAGCTACATAAAACGAAAATTAAAGAAGAAGAAAGACATGGGGAGGAAGAAGCCAAGAAAGGAAAAGATGGAAGACGGTAAATTAGAAGAATGAAAAAAATCATATTTCATTAACATTATGCTAAAAAGTGTGACAAATCCTTTGTGAGAATAACCTATTTGTATATATGTCACAATTATATGAATGAATGGTTTAAAATATGCTCTACATTAATGTGTTGATTAATCCTGATGTGTGAATGTTCACAGTCCCACATTGGAAGTGAATTTTAACCTAATGTCGATGCCAAAATGCTTATCCCTACCTAAGTATGTCATGGCGTTCACATTTATATCCTTGCTGCATCCATTATCATCATGAACACTCCAGGATGCTTTCTGAGTATTACATCTTTCAAGAGGATAGAAGTGAGAGATAAATGAGGGTTACTGTATGCTCATCACACTGTATCTTCAAACTTGTTTTTCACGCGTCAGTTAATGAACTTTTTTTTTCTTCGAGGCCTACATGCATATTGTGGGAAAGATTCCTCTTTGTTTCAAGGCAGCGGTGTTCTTTCCTTTGAAATATTTTTATTTCCTTTTTTTAATTATGATAAAAATTTAAAAACCTTAAAATACTAAATTGAAAACTTTGAGCACCTATGTTAACAATTTAATAACATAAAGAAATTTAATAATCTAAGTATTTTTGCTCTTCATTTTGGCATTCTTATAGAAGTTTACATCTGTTTGTATAAGTTCTTTGAGAAAGAAAACTTTAAAGATTTCATACTTATTTTTACCTTCCTAGGAGTAATAATGCTTGTTTTGCACCATGTGCTTAATTAATGTTGTTTTGGGACTGAGGCTTTTCTCCTAAATCCATACTTTCTATTAACCATGTTGACATTGCTGGCTATAATTCAAAGCACTCTTCTCTGACATGTGAAATGTTTGGTGTGGAACTCCTCCTTCCTTCCACTCATAAACACATGTTGCCCCAGATGGGACAGGTATAATTATCTCAGTTTAGTAGAAGAAGGAACTGAAGTTCAGGAAGGTAAAATATTTGGTAAGAATTATCCAATTTGTCAGTAATGGCACTGAAATCAGGATCTGCTTCTTTTGTCAGTCTGATGAATGCTCAGGCACACAGCACCATATGCACTGACTGCTTATTAACCCAACATTGTCAACGACTCTGTTTTTTATTTTCACAACAATGAGATTGTCACACAAAGTGCTTATTTTGTTAAGTGATATTCAAGAAGTCCTTTCTTAAGTAGACTGTACTTTTGATTTTAGAGAAACCTCAATCAGGATTTTCTTCCAGGTTTGATAAGTAACTTCTATCAATATTGCATCAAATTGCTGATGTGTTTCATTCAGAAGGAAATTTTCTATTCTCTCAACATTAACCAGAACCTAATGTATGGATGTACAGAGAATTTTCAGAATTCCTGCTTCTTAAGAATGAACTTAAGATCAATTCTGAAAAAACTAAGTAGATGTTGATGCCTCCTTCTGAAGGAGACAGCCACAGTGTCATTGAAAACTTACAGACTTTTTCCAAACTTTGGTGCAACCCACAGTACCACCAAAATGAGAAAGAAATCTCTGTTCAAATGAAATGCCAGCTGAGTGCTCACAGTGCTCTAAATATATCTTACCAACTTAAAGCAGATTTTGGGAACATGGTATCTCTGCTTGTCCAACTGGACTGAAACAATAGATAGAAAACTGCAGCAGCTCTCAGAGGCCGCCTGACTTAGTAGTTTTAAAGGCACAGATATTGTAAGTGGAGCACAGAATTAAAAGAAGACTACAGATAAGAACCCCAGATGTTAAGCAACCTTTAAAAATAGTGCATTTTTCAACTTGAATAATTTTCTCGACATGTAATCTGATCGTTACTAATCATATTGCTTAATGACAGATATTCAATGATGGATATAATTTGGATTAAATTTGCTATCTCAACCTGTTTTTACAAATATAGATTTTTTAAATTTTTTTAAAGTAGAAACTCTGTATGGACAAATCCTCTCTGCCCCCATCCCACCGGGAATGCTGCTAAACAGCATGGGGTTGTGACCTGTGACCTGTGCTAGCAGCAGTCATGGAGGGTAGGGGATATTCGCATCCACCTTGGCTCTTAAAATCTTTCTGTTTCTTCTTCCTTAAAATTCCCTGTGCCATGGTGGGTTAGTTTTAAGTCTACTATAGCATTGAGGTCCTGAGCTCTTATCAGTTTTTGGATTTCTTTGAGGGGTGGTTCATTTCCCGCCAGGGAGTCAGCTATCATTTCTGGCCTTGTTGGTAGAATTGGGTTGTCCTCTGTTCTCATTGCCTTATGAAAAATGAAACTGGATGCTCCAGGAGAGAGTGAGATAAGCATCGGTTAAATGGGACAAACATTGTTAATTTGGAGAGATTATGACTGGTGTAGCCTCTCTCTTGGCCAAACGTTAGTAGAAGCTTCTAAATAGACTTCTGATTATTGATCTTCATAGGATTTTTTCTTGGATCCCAGTTCCAGCTATGGGTTCCTTGCCACTGAGCAGTTCTCTTAACCAATCAGAGAGCCCTTGGTTACACGCCTAGGTTGGTTGCCACTATTACAAGGGTAAATAAAGTTTTATTGGAACAAATCCATGCCTACTCATTTCAACATTAGCTATGGTTGCTACTTCTTATCAGTGTCATTTCCTATACATTGTTTGTCATGACAGATATTTCCTGCTCCCCTCTGTCACCAATTTCTGCTAGGATAGAATTTATGTTTTGAAATTTCTCTAAATTGTTGGAACTTTGCTTCATTTTAACCAACATAACCTGCCTATAATATACTCCAGTTGTGAAAGAAAAGAAGGAAATGATAATGAACCAAATGCTAGCAAGATAAAGTGCTTCTTTATTCCCATACTACAAAGTTATATTTTATACTTTAAATTTTTGACAAAATCTCTAAATTGTCATAGTGTCATGATTTAATGAAATCTGATGCAGGACTATTGCTTAAAGAAGCATGGGTAAGATTTCTGTAAGTGACTTATATAGAGAGAATAAGCCATAGACAAATGCTTAAATATAAAACTTCCAGTTCATTTAATTTCTCTTTGAAGAGGAGAAGCTAATTTCATGGTTTGCCTGTGAAATTCTCATAAATATCTATTTTAAATCCACAGTGTTCTAATGTATCCAATTACTGATTCCTTTCATTCTTGATTTACCAAAAATTGCCAAACCAAATAAAGTGAGAACTTTCCACAGAAATGTAAATTCAGATTAGCTGTTTTATAAAAACAAGATAAAAAGCTTACTGGAAATCAACAAGATGTAAAACAACATAAGATCTTGTACTTTCTGACCGTATCAGGAAATAAAGAAGCACCAAGAAAAGTGAAGTGCTGATGACCCTCCCAACTAAACGACATGGCAGCCAACTGAAATAGGTTCTGATGTCCCCAACTTTAATGTTAGAATAATGTGTGGTGGAATTATAATATAAAGCACAAAATAAATATTCAATAGGGAGAAATTAATAAATGTGTTTGAAAAATGGGTTAATCAATGAATTGATGCATGGGAATAATGGATACATCCTGTCATTCAGAAGATTTTCAAACAATGCACGTGGAGTCTGTGTTCTGCCCTCAGTGAGGATCCACATAACTGTGCATTTCTCAAGGGCAGGATTTTAGATGGTGTGATTGCTTGAACCATATACTTCTCCATAAGCACATGTGTTTTAAATGTTAAAACCAAGCCGGTGGCATTTCAGGAGGTGGAATCAGCCTGGAGGAGGTGTGTTGTTTGGGGGGAGTTTGGGTGTTATAATCAGTTCAATGCTGCCATTGATAGCTTCTGCTGCTACTCTCCACGTAATGTGACAAGGAGAAAATAGCCACCATCTCTTCTCCCATGTTTCCCAGCCATCACAAAGCTTCCCCTGGAGACTATAAAGTCAAAATGAAGACTGACCTCCCATAAGCTGTGTTTGACCAGGTGTTTGTCCCAGTAACGAGAAGGTGACTACAACAATGTGAAGGTGACTACAATTACAATACAAACTCTACTCCAGATTCAAGTCAAAATCCCAATAATGAATCATTCTGAAAGCATGTGCTGTAGATAGGATATGTATATATGATATGTAGATAGGATATGTACATATGATATGTAGGATATGATGTAGCCTTCTTTGCATGTTCTGCCTAATAATAAAAATCATCACAAAGATCCCAGTTGAAGAACAGCTTGCAAAATGACTAATCAGTATACTTCCTGTCAAAACAGCTAAGATTATTAGAGCAAAGAAGTCTGGGAAATTGTCACAGCCCAGAGGAACCTAAAGAGAAAGACTGCATATACAACATGGCATCCTTAAGCCCAAACTGAGCGATTCTCAATGAAGTGAGAGCTTTAGCTATGTGCAAACTCTGATTCATTACTAGCATACCATAAGTTGTTAATCGAGGAAAAAGACAGGATGGGATATTTAGGGACTTTTTTCACCTAATTTTGCACAGTTCTGTAAATTGAAAGCAATTCTATGCAAATTTAAAGAATTTAAAAGCACAGAATAAATGCCTGCCCATTGGATTTTTCATAAAAATCTACACATTCAAGATATTCATTCTCCTAAATTTCAGTACTTTGAACACTTGTTTATGGATCTGAGCTTATACATAATAAGAAATATCTAAACTTAAATGTTATTTGAAATTTATTTTTAATAATATAAGAAAATTTAAATTGGATTTAAATTAAAATTTTAAGGAAAAATATTTAAGAGGAAATTTGACCCAAAACTATTTGAATTTTACAATTCAGAATAATGATTAAAAAGCTTGTCTACTTGACCAAAGTCCTAAAACAAAAACAAAAATCACATACCGAGAAATTACACCTAAAGAATTATATTATTATGCATAATTAGAGTTAGAATTTAGGTGATTTATTAATTCATTACATAGTACTAAAAAGAATGATGCTTTCTAGTTTTTACATACCATTTATTATTTTAATGCTCCTTATTACAGTGTGGAGATGCCTAGATTTCTTTGTACATTACCATAGGGAAGAACATTATAATGTAAACATTATTCATTTTTCAGAATGGTTATCTGATATTGCTCCTATTTTGTGATTGACGATTTATATACAGCAATTTGGATTGTCATTCAAGGCCTTGGCATGTTTTAAGCTAATGGAAGATTCTGCTTAGGATAGTACTAGTTAAACAATTTTACTAACAAAGCAAATTCTTTCCTCCCAATTTTACCAATATTAAAACTTCACACTAGGAATTCCAATTAAAACATAAAAATGTGACTCTATTCTTCCAAGTACAAAATATATATGCCATTGACGGACACTGGTTAGTGTTCATTGAGTTGGAAATAACTTCAATGAAATTTATTTATAGCTAAAGCAATTTGAGCTGTGGCTTAAGGGAGAAAAGCTTTTGAGAAAAATCTGTCTTAATAATCAAGCATGCAAGCAAAGCATGTGTGGTAGTTTGACTGAATGTTCCCCAATAGATTTAAAAGTGGAAAAAAAAATGTCTCCAGCATCTTGGCTGGAGGAGGTATCATCTTAGCCTGGACTCCTAGGGTGTTTCTAAGGTGGATGTAAAATTCAAGTGATACATATGTAAAGAATAGTCAGAGCTAAAGTCTGACAGTCCTGCTGTTTTGCAAGTTGGAGTTGGAGTGTGCTGACTAGAGGTGATGGGTTTCTCTCTCTGCTTGGATCTCTGTAAGGGGGCCAGCCTTTTTCTTCATTATTAAACTTCCCCTGGTTCTGTTACTTTAATAAATACTTTCTCCCAAAACTGTGCCTGGTTTTGAGATTCACGCCAGTGGCATGTGGCTGGCTAAGACAGCATGCATAATTATTTAACAAGCTATTGCATGTGTCAGAAAGTAAAATATTTCACACTGATAGAAAAAAATAGAAAGTGTCAATATCTATAGGGCATGTATATGCATGTGTATATTATTGTGAAATAATAATTTTAATTATCTTCCTCATTCTGGAACTTTGTAAATGTTCATATTTTTAATTTTTTCACTATACTTACTGTATTATTAGTTCTAGAGTAAGTCTTTATTGACATTTAAAGTTATGTTTTCTCTAAACCTAGGCATAAAAAAAGGAGTTATGCATAGCCAGCTCCTATTCAACATAACACATCTGTCATGGTTGATTCCAGGTGTCTCCCATAAACAAATGAATATGTTCTGTTTGGTTGATCCTTAACTGATGACAGTTTGGGTTTTACATCCTCGCTGGAGCTGTGTTGCTGGGGGCAGACTTATGGGGGTTATAAGAGCCAACACATATATGGAAAGGTGATCAATAACCATTAGTTAGTTAGAAGCATAAGGAATGAGCTGAGTTTTAGAATTTAAATAATGCCTACCAGAAATTCTAATGCACCCCAAAATTTAGGGAGTACCCGATTTCTTTGCTACAAAGTTAAAGAATTAAAATCATAGACAACAAGATATTAACGTATAGTGGGGTACTTTATTATTTAAGGGAACATGGGGAGTTATAGAGTTCTCCAGTCACCAGTATGGGATGAATATATGGGAGAGATTTTAATAAATCTGTGCTGCTTAGCCAAACAAGCAGAAGAAGAAAAGGTGTCAGAGGGAAAGGTTTATGTGGAAAAGAATCCGGAGGCCCCCCACCCCAGGCTAAGGGCTGGGTGAAGGGCATTACCTGGAAAATGAAGTCCTCCTTCTAGGATGTCATGTGTTGAAAAGAAGACTGGCCTTTGTTCTAGGGAAGCTTTTTCAAACTTCCACTAGGCAAGTCAGAGAGACAGCTGATTGGTCTATATCTGAGCAATCAGCCTTTGCAACTAGGTTTGTACTCTGACAAAAGACACCTCCCACTCAAGGGGATGAGGGGTCTATGGAGCTTTCCTAAACTCTCACAGAAGAATACAAATAAAGTCCAAGCTGAGATATCACTTCACAGCATTTGGAATAGTTGTAATAAAATAATTGGACAGTATCAAAAAAAAAAAAAAGAAAGGACAAGAGAATTTGAAATATTCTGCCCTTGTAGGATGGAAAGGATGATGTTGGATCTGCTAAAGAAAATGATTAATTAGTTTCTTAAAAAATTAAACCATGAAACACTGTATTTGCTTTGTTGACAATAGAACTTACACAATTGAAAATGATTTTCAAGAAAATCTCATAGATTATAGCATTCTTTGTAAGTAAAACAAAAATGACTTGAGATAAACAGATAAGCACAATATATCTATATAATGAAAATATATTCTATAAAAAGGATTACCATATGTTACCCATACAACCAGTGCATAATAAGGTCTATGATAATGAGAGGACCATGGCTTTCTTGTGTCAACGGGGCCATTTGCATGCTCTCATTCCTTCTTGTCAAGAGTGGAACCTGCAGAGCACTCATGAGTGAGCTGAGGTCTAATTCTACTCTGCAGTGTAAAGTTTGCAGGATGATGATTTCTACAGTGGGGTATGGCATAAATGTGTCTTGATGATGATGGAGTTCATACAAGACTAACATATGCAAAGGTACTCTGGAATAATACTTACCTAAAATATAACCATTGGAAATCACTGGATGACAGGAAAATGAAATGCAGCTAAGCTTTCTTTGACAATTCCTATGAATCTGGGTTTGCATGTATTGATATTTATAGTAACAGATGGGATAAAATTCAAGTATTCAAATCATTGAGTCAGAGGAATCTAATTATGTGGCTTTTCCACTTGTTACACACTATGCAGTGTCCGCCAGCGACTACAGCAAAGCAGCTACACCGCCAGCTGCTTCAGCTCTCAAACGGTGGGGTCTACATCTGCAAGCATCTTTCAAAATATAAACACCCCATCTTTATTGAGAAACACTAAGTGACAAACACAATTTCCAAAGTTAAGAGATTCATAAGACCCTAAGGATACATCACCAGTAGACCTGTTTAAGAGAGGGTCAATTCAAGTCTGTAAGAGCAGGTAAACAAGAAGTCATTTAAATATCTCCTGGAATAAAAATCAATGACCTTTAGAGAGAGATAAAACAATATAGAAGCTCAGCCTGCTATTATGATTCATGCCTATATTTCCAGAAGTTCGGAGTTTGGGGCAGGAAGATTCGAATGAGGTCAAGGCCAGCTTGGCCTGCAGAGTGAAACCCTGTCCTAAAAAAGCAAATAATCCAGAATTTCAATAATTTTTAATTCATTGAAAAGTATAATATCAAACCTATTAGGTTAAAGAAAAAGAAGTCAGAACAGCATTAATTAGAATTATTATAATACAACATTATCTAGAATTATTCTCAAGATAGTATCTACCAATTCATCTCTAATATATACCTTCTAGAATTTAATAGACTGATAGGGAACTTTGTCAAGAAATACTAGCTATAAAAAGAACCAATTTTAAATTGTGATTGTAGGTTGTAAATATGTAAAATAAAGTAACTCTGAGTCAGGTGTGGTGGTGGACAGCTACAATCCTAGCACTTGGGAGGCAGAGGTAGAAGGCTCTCCATGAGTTCAAGGCCACCCTGAGACCTCATAGTGAATTCAAGGTCAGCCTGTGCTAGAGCAAGACCTGACCTCGAAAAACAAAACAGAAAACCAAAAACAAAGAAATAAATACATAAATAAAATAAAATGATTCTGAATGAGGATTTGGAAATACTTAGGAAACATTGTACAACTAAGCAACTCCTATAATCTGGAAAATAACTATCTACTATTTATCATATCTCTCTGTACTCTCTCAAATGGAAGAGGTAGAAAATGTTATAAAAAGTACTAAAGACATAGTGATTAATTACTTCCTAAATTTAATAAAACCATCCATGTGTACAAAGATCCAAGTATCCCAGAATGCATTAGTAAGATAACTGTGAAAATATCAGAGAGTTTTATAGTCCAATCATTAAAAATACAACACAAAAAGAATTTTGAGGAGAGTGAGAACACACAACCTATGGAATGGAGTGAATCCTCATCAGACCAGAGTCGAAAAGAAAATAGCAAACATCTAAGATAGTTAACAGACTGCAAACTAAGTATTTAGGATTCAATAGGCACACCTTCTAACAATGGAGACAAAGCAAAAACATTTTTCTTAAAAAAGCTGAAGAAATTTTCAGCTACTAGATAGATTTATACTACAAAGAATGCTAATCAAATTCCTCTAGGCTTAAAGATAATGACAACACATGGAGATTCAGGTGTACAAAAAAGAAATGAAGGAACTAGGAATGTTAATTGTGTAGCTTCATAAAAAGAACATTGTGGGTTTTTTTTTTTTGAGATTACTGGATTGTTTGAAAAAAATAAAGACCTCATTTAATGGAAACAAATGGGAAGATATAGAATAGAAGATAAAAGTAGCTCTGAAAGTAAATCACAGAAGTACATTACAAGATTTGCACATTGATTTTTACTGATAAGTATAAACTATGATTACATTATTTCTTTTGTTCTAGAAAAAACACTACAAACTATTGCAAGAAAAAACAGACTACCTTGACATGCTATAATCTGTGTACAAATATGATCTTTACATTTCATTAACTTGAAAGAAGGTTGAAAATAAACAAAGTATAGGCCAAACCTAATGAGATCTGTAATTATATTAAATAGAAATAGAATGTCTCCTCCATTTACAAGACAGATGCCACAGTGGATTTCAATACTTAGCATTACCTTTTGCTACCTAGGTGAGATATATTTTACATTCAAATGCACGGAAAAATTATACGTAAAGTTAAGAACTATATGCCCTGCAAATAGTTGACTTAGAATCCTGGTATGCTTATATGATGCGACAGATTAGATGAAGGCAGAGTTTACAAGGGATGATAAATCATCACAACTCATTGATCATAAACAAAGACAGTCAATTGATGCAAATGAAGAAATAGACAAATCCTTAAGCAGGCTCTGAAAATTTATCACTTCCATTTATTAATTGGTAGAGATATTAAAGTAACAAAAACAATATAGATCTGCACATCATTATCAAACACTTGAGCCTAATATGACTTTACTAAATATAAATGTAAAACATCTTGAATTTAGGTGCATGTGGATTTTTTCTCCAAGGTCATACATATATGTGGGCATAAAATAAACATCTGTAATGTTGAATATTATATAACAGGCATTGCAACCTAATCAGAATGGATTTAAATTATAAATTGAAAGCAAAAATACTATAAATGCTCCAATGTCTTAAAATGAGTCTCGATTTATATATGAATATATATGAATACATGTTTATATGCAAAAAGATGATAACTATGCTATGGAAAATACTCAACATTGGGCTCGTGTGTAATTTACATGTGTATGGACATCTATATGCACTTTGTGTGTATATATATATATATATATATATCACATACACATGAACACATTCATTAATATGTATTGATCTGTTTTCTCTGGGAAATATACACTGATAGGTTTTGTTACAAATCATGATTCTATGAGAACAAATGATTAAAGATTAATTATCTAAGGTACTAATGTGATTTCTGGAAGTTACTTTCTAATACAAATGACTAATGCCTAAGTCTAGTAGTGAAGAAAGCACTAACAGTCCTTAAAATGCTCAAACAGTAGTTATATGTAACAAATTCCATGCCTGTGATTCCCAATATATGCAGGAATCAAGGCAGCAAACAATTATACATGTAGCACTTTTGACTCTTTTTGGAAAACTATGAAAACAGTTGGAAATTTTTCTTGAATATTGCTGGGGAAGAAGTGATAGAAAAATAAAAGTTCAGGAAGATAATATTGACGGTTCCACGTCACATAAATAAATGGAAAGTTTCCTTGAGCACTAGAAGGGTACGTATACCTCCCGCAGCCAAAGGGCCAGAGTAGCTGGAATAAAACGGATTGTTCTCCTACATCTTCTGAATTACAACAGGAGCTGATCCTGGAGCCTCACAGCGTGTATAGCTAACACAAGGGTGTTGCCTGGGAGAGAATAGATTCCCCTGGAGAGTCTGGACAAGTAGAAATATCAGATGAAGCTGGAGACATTGAGCAGTGAAATTCCACATCTTTAGCCTGCTTTGTAATAATAGAAGTCACCTCATCTCTACCAAATTAAAGAAGTATCTCAGAAACCTTGCTAGTAGAAACCTTTCAGTGCAAGGATTAACCCAAACTATGGAATGGAACACCAGCTGTTCACAGGGCCAGTTTACATTTAAAGAAGAACAGATTGATCCAAGGATAAACTGGCAACATCCCTGATTGCTTCTAGGCCTATCATGAAACTCAAGCCCCAGCCTGTCACCAATGTTCAGCTATACTGTGTGACACAGTTCATACCATTCTGAGATTTCATTGGAGGAACTTCTCACTCTTTACCAATATAATAATATTTAGGAAACAGAAGTAGTCAGAATATTTGAATAGGAAATACTAATATGGCTCTGAATGAACATCAATTCTGGAAGCCCTGAACATCATCACAGTGGCTCATCAGCAAGAGAAGGGGTTGTGAAAGTAAGGTGATCAGTGCAGCTTTGTTTCTTTTCACAGTTAGAGCCATGTGGCTGTAAGAATATCCTGTGCTTATTTTCCCAGTCATGGAATATTTAATGAGAATAAATGTACCCAGCAGGTAGCAGAGTGTAAACATGAAATCTTATATAGTGAGGGATGCTATGATTGAAAAAGCTACATGGAAACTACTAGAACACTGTTTAACAAGTAAAAGAGTAAAATAAAAAACAATGATACATTCCTGAAGAAGTTTTGGAATTAGTGCCATCCCCGTTGAACCCAAGAATGCCAAAAAACAACCACAGACTCAAATTTAGACCAAATTGAAGTACACTATATTTGTGCACACAGGAGCTGGCCAGAGGCTACCTCACCCAAAATGCAGGGTTTAGGAGATTAGCAGCCAACAAAGGAAAAAGTAGGGTTTTTAATCTCCAAAACCTCGGAGCATTTCCAATAAGCAATTTATCAAACAGGAGTGCAATTAGGCAGGACTTACAGAGGTGAAATAGTGCAGTTAGCTGTAAATTCCATGTGAGTCAAAACAACTAGATATCTTCTTCAAAGTATAAGCAACTTTTAAGGCATGTTTATCCATTATCTTTGCATCTGTGTTTGCCTGTCTATTTCTCAGGTCAGCACTCTCCCCCAGTATAAATGATCCTCCCTGTCTTATGTTCAAGGACTTCTTTCTGTTAGGTTTTCTGACATTCTTTAGTTGCCCAGGGGGGGAGAAATTTGGCCTCCCTATAGTTAACACTTTTACAACTTTTAACCATTAATCCTTTTGCCCTATAGGCATTTTGTCCTCTGGATGGTCTGGGTCTTGTCATGGTCCGGGGAGGTGAGATTCATGGGAGGGGTAGAGCACACTTAAAGAAATGCAGGTCGATTTAGGATACTATTCAAATGAAGCTGAACTTTGTTGCAAAATAATTTCTAACTACAGGATGGTGTTTCTCTGGTTCCTCACCCCAAGAATGTGGAAGCTGCAGGGCAAGTCAGTGATTCCTATCACAACTGCATTCAAGTCACCTGTATAATCGGAAGAACACATGGATGGATCTTGAAGAATACAGTGGCTCATTATAACCTTAACCAGCTGTGCCACCAGATGCAGTTTCATTGCTCACCAAATTTACACTTCCCTTGGTGGCTGCTATGTAGCTATTGTTATGAAAAATGTCTTTCTTTCTCTGGCAACACAGCTCAACAGAAGTCATTTAAGGAAAAGGCTTCATGTATACCATTGCAACTAGGGATATTTCAAAAATATCTCTGCTGAAAACATGCTGCGTGTGAAAATTTTAAGAAGTTATTATATTTTATATATGTATGTATATATGTCATATATACATATATAAATATGCATATTTACAAATATAAATATTTGATCCATAAATATGTATTTGGATCATATATGAATGAATAAATCATTTTGTACCACATAATTATGGATATTTTTACTTATAAGTTAAAAGAACTTTGTTTCTATGTTGAAGCAATAATTAATATTAAATATCTTTATAAATAAATTATAGGTCCAGGCTAGAGGGTGACAAGCTTGGCTGCTTTGGCCACCTGATCTAGTTGATCAAGTGTTATGTAAGGTGCCAATGTCAGAGAAAAATCAGGTATGTAGATTTTGACAGCCTGTATTAATACAAGTCAAGAGGAAACCTTTTCCCTGGGGTGACAGGAACACAAGGCTTAGCAAAGTGCCCAGACTGACACATCAACACAAATTACTAGGATGCAAATATATGATTGAGATGAAGATAACCTCTGAATTTTCAGAGAGAAATAAAACTTTCTCAGCACTTTGTTATGCTGTCACCTTTTCTGGTGTTGAGACTAGAATTAGCAATGAGGACATTTGAATAACTAATATGGAAGTTAGAAAAGAACCATGCCAGTAATTAATTTAGCCATTTTGCATATTGTTTCTGTTGTTATAGGATGAATTGTACTACATATATCCCAATTTTATATGTTGAAATTTTCATCCCAAGTACCTCATGATGTAGTTGTATTTGGAGATAATGTGATAGTTTCAGGCAAGCTCCCTAGACCCCCTCACCTTGAGTGGGAGGTGTCTAGCTAGCTTTAAACTGATTGGTCAGGTATAGACCAACCAGCTGTCTCTCTGCTCACCTGGGACAGGAAATGCTCACTAAACAGATAATTCTGCCTCTTCTTCCCACTCAGCATCCTAGGAGGAGGACTTATAATTTTTTAGGCCTAAAGAAAGTAAGGCCTTAATGGCTGGGGTGAGGGGGCCTGGGGATCAAGATTTTTCTCACATGAACATTCTTTTTCTTATTTTGGGAGCCCTCTCTTATCTTTCCTTTTCCTGCCTGTTTAGTTAACCACCATAGATTTTAGCTAAAACCTTTCCAACATGTTATCCCCACACTGGTGACTGGAGAACTCTGTAAGTCCCCATTTTCCTTTAATTAAAGTCTCCTACTATATCTTAATTTCTGGTTGTCAATGATTTTAATTTTTTAACTTGTAGAAAAGAATTCAGGTACTCTGTAAATTTTGATGTTCATTGGAATTTTGCTGGGTGTTATCTAAATTCTAATCCCCCAGCTCAGCTCACTACAACAATAGTCTTTATAAGGGTAATTAAATGAAAATGAGATCAACAGGTGAGCCATAATTTAATACGACTCCTGTACTCAAATGAAGTGGAAATTTGGACACAGATCAAGAGGAATGATGATGATAAGACACAGAATGAAAATCTTCATCTACATCAAAGGAGACCTTGAAGGAAATCCTTCACTGATAGTCCTCACAAAAAACAAACAAAAATAAAAAACAAAAAATAAACAAACAAAACACTCTGACAGCTTGATCTCTTTTGCCTTCAGAAATGTAAGAAAATGCTTCTATTTTTAAAATTTCCTATTTGTAGTAGTTTGTAGTAAGATAAGAGACCAAAACATATGAAAAGTACATTCAGGGCTGGAGAGATGGCTTAGCTGTTTGTCTGCAAAGCAGAAAGACACAAGTCTGATTCTCAGTACCACCAAAGCTGGTGATTTGTCTCCTGCCTTCTGGCTGGAGGAGGTCATCTTGGCCTGGCCTCCTTGGCTCTAGTCCTAAGGTATGGCTGGGGTGGATCTGGAATTCCAGCCACAGATATGCAAAGAGCAGTCTAGGCTCTGCATAGCTTACTGTTTGCTGGTGTTTGAGTGGTGCTGGTGATGGGTTTCCCTTTTGTCTTGGATCTGTGAAGGCATGGGTCTGGGACAACCGCTTTAACCTTATGAAACTTCTCCTGGACCTACAACTTCAATAAATACTTTCCTCCCCAAACTGTCCCTGGTTTGGAGATTTATCCCAGTGGCCTGTGGCTGACTACAACACTATGCAAACCAGATGCACAAGGTGGTATATTGTGTCTGGAGTTTATTTGCGGTTCCTAGAGGCCCTGGCACAACCATTCTCTCTTCTATCTACCCTTCTCTCTCTCTCTCACTCTCTCTCAAATAAATAAATAAAATATTTTTTAAAAGTACATTCTAAGATGAACTAAATTTTCTAGTTCACATTTTAAAACTAAAAATATTCCATTTCCTTTAATTAGAGTCACATTAGAAAATATTTTGATAATTTCCATATATATCTTTCTAAAAAGTATTCAATCACTATGCATACATTTATCCACATGAAACTGATTAAAATTATTATGATGTTGATGTAGATGATATTTATAGCTAATATGTCACTTATCATAATATAATAGGAATTGTACATAAATAAATATTTCACATTCAAAATGACCCAGACATAATATCATTCATTTAGTTTTATTGTATATACAGATTTACAAATAATAGTAAAGATGGAGAGTCAGAATTAACCATAGTTTGTAAATTACCATTTTCATTTTTCTGTTGAAAATATTAAAGATAGTGTAATTGCTGAATTAAAAGAATGCATGGAAAAGATAGGAATAACTATGATTATATTTTCCCTTAAAATCTTTAAGTGTCTTTTTATTCTTTCTCTGCATGGCTGTGTCTTTTCACAAGGTAAAATTCTGTATATATTATTTGCATTTGTTTTTCCACACAAATAGATTTAAATTGCCCATTTGGGATTTCATTATAACCTGTTTTTTTAGAGTGCACTAAATTACACAGAATACAGGGAGTTTTGCTGATTACTTATAGTAACCCTATTATCAGAATATAGTGCTGTAATTATTGCAATGTTAATTGTTTTTATCCTGTCTTGATTATCTTACAAAACATCTAGCCTTTATCCCTTTTCATCATAAGGCAAGTAGCTCCAAAATTACTTATAATTAAATCAAATTCATAACCATGCCACTTTACTATTAATATTATATCCCTTTGAACAGATATTTTAACTTAAATATCAATCTTCAGTTTTTTCTAGGAAATGTATATGTTAGCAGATTACACATTGAAAAACAACCCTTATGTTCATAACTTTGATCTTAATTATTTCTTTCCAGATTCCTTCCTCTTTGAAAGGTACACATAGAATTCTCTTGACCCCACTACTATCTTTCCCTTTGGAGTCTCCAGCCTTATTTTGTTTGTATATTCGTGTGCTTTTTATTGGGACTATAATTTTTATGAAAATGAAACAAACATGGCTGGAGAGATGGCTCAGCAGTTAAGGCACTTGCCTCCAGTGCCTAAGACCCCAGGTTCAATTCCCCAGTGGCCATATAGGCCAGACCCACAAGGTGGTGGCCCTGGTCTCTCTCTCTCTCTCTCTCTCTCTCTCTCTCTCTCTCTCTCTCTCTCTCTCTCTCTCTCTCTCTCTCTCTCTCTCTCCTCTCTTTCTCTCTCATCTCTCTGCTAGAAAATGAATAAAGAAAATATTAAAAAAAGAAAATGGAACAAACATACTCTATATAGGCAGTCTTTTTTCTTTTTATATGTGTGTGTATACATGTTTCCATGTAATGTGCTGTGGTTTGTATGTTTGTTATAAGTACTGTACGTAGTAGTTTGAATCCGATGTCCCCCATAAACTTTTATTTGTTTTGAATGCTTCGTTTCTGGCTGGTGGCAATTTGGGAAGGCAGCCCTGGTATAGTAGATGTGTTGCCAGGTTTAGGCTTTGGGGTGAGAGAGCCAAGCTTCCCCCTTGCCAGACTTTCAGCTCATTCTTACTTGCTTTCTGGCAGCTGCTATGCCAAGAAGCAACGTCCTGTCACTGCTCTACCATGATTTCCCTGATCAAAATTAAGTTTCTCCTTGAAAATGAAGGCCAAAGTAAATCCTATTCTCCCAACAGCTGATTGTGTCACATGTTTTGGCCAGGTACTGTGAAGGAACCTATAACAGTGTATGAACATGTATGTGTCCTTGCAGTCCAGTGCACTGTCCTGTGGTCTTCAAGCAGATGCCCATTGACCTGCTCATTTTTCTTTGGCCCATATGTATTTGAGCAAGAATCTCTTAATGATCCCTGAACTTCCCTTTTTCTCACATACTCTGGCGATTCATGACTCTTGTCTTCCTTACTGATTGGAGTTATAAACATGGATATTCTGCTTAGCTGCATATATGAGTCTTAGGGATTGAATTAGACTGATGTCTCAGGTCTCTTCAGACGCTCTGATTCACAAGAAGTACTCTTAACCATTGAGCCATCTCTCCAACCCAATAGTCTTTTCTTTAAATTGCATTTTTATTGAAAAAATGAAAAATTAAATTATTATATTACATTTAAGGTAGAGATAGTGTACATTGTTGAGTAGTTAATAAACCTTTTTAACATACACTTAATCTTGCTTGTCACAGCTATGGTAAGTAGTATCATCATCTGTAATTCCTTTGAATTGTGACATATCACAAAGCTTATTTTTCCTTACAACATGAACATCATAGCCTTTATTTGTAATTTGCTATACCCTGCTGCTTCCCACCCTGTGTTCTGGTAATTATAATTCCACAAATTCAACTCTTTTCTTTTAAATTTTTCAAAAGGTGAGATCATATGATATTAATCTTTCTTTACTTGGCTTATTTAATTGAGCATAATATCCTGTATATGTAACTGTGTTGTCACAGTGACAAAATTTCTGTATTTTGTGATTCTATACATTTCCAGTGTGGACAGATTCCAAATTTGATTTATGTATTCATTCATTAATGGCTTGTGGAACAAGGGCTCACCTAATCCTACCAACCGACCATAGGCCGATAGCTGAGATTCTGGCAAGAGAGGGGCCACCACAGTCATACAATGGAGGATCCAAATGGAACTCCGCAGAGAAAGACGAGATGAACAAGGGGCCCACAGCCACAGCCATTAAATCAACACAGGATTAGCCAGTGGAACAGAAACCAACGATTTTCGACACAAAGACCCCTAAGCTC